>JXCR01134348.1:21063-47354 GCA_002079205.1 Phalaenopsis hybrid cultivar
TATCCAAATGGTACAAAATAATCAGTTTGGAGGATCACCTACTTAAGATCCTAACTTACATCTTGCTAGTTTTCTTGAAATTTGTGCTACATTTAAATATGATGGAGTGTCTAATGATGTTGTTAGGCTTATACTTTTTCCTTTTTCATTAAGGGATAAAGCCAAGGCTTGGTTAAATTTTTTAGCAACTGGATCTATTAGAACTTGGGGAGAACTATCACAAAAATTCTTGGCTAAATATTTTCCACCCTCGAAAACCGCTAAGCTAAGAAATGATATTACATCCTTTTATTAGTTTGAAGGGGAATCGACATATGAAGCCTGCGAAAGATTTCCAGTTCAGGGTGATGCTCTTGATTAAATATCGATTCCCCTTCATATATTCAGTTCATGTGAGTTAAATGCTGTCATGGATTTCCATTAACAAATGTTAGCTCAATTTAGAGCAAGTTGCTGCAATGCAGGTCGGAGTGATGCTTCTTTTTCGACAATTTGTTAATAGCCTAACAAGAGTAGCTTTCGACTGGTATGTTGAACTTCCTAATGGATCTGTTAAAAATTTTTGTTGAATTGGAAAATATTTTCATTCAACAATTCACTGGAGCACAACACCACATAATAGTTGGAGATCTAGTTGTAAAAAAGCAGAAACCTGAAGAAACCCTAGTGGACTACATTTTGCGCTGTACAAATCTTAGCATGAAATGTGAATCACAACTCCAGGAGCAACATGCAGTTGAAATTCTGCTTAAAAATATTCATGATCCTATAGCATTTGTGCTTAAAGTATTTACAATAAAGGCATTTAAAAAGTTGCTCAGTAAAGCTGCTAATCTTCAAAAAGAAGCTAAGCAGATGGGCACAATAGAAAAGATAGAAAAGACTAAGCCAGTTAAGACATTCAAAAAGAAATCCACAACAATAGAAAAGGGTAAGCAGGTGATGCAACTACAACCTGAACCAAAGCGACAAAAACAAAATAATAGCCAACAACAGTCGTAATTACCTTCACAATTGCAGTTCCAACCACCGATATAAACACCAATGGAAAAGAAATCGATGGCTGAAAGATTGCAAACATGTTCCATAGTCTGTTAAAGATACCAGAATTTAAATTTCTTGAAGCCAAGAGACCTGAGGAAGTTGATATGAAAGATCATCCTAACTACTGTCCTTATCACAGAATGTTGGGACACGAAATTGAAGGATTCTTTGTCTTTAAAGATTAGCTGGAGCGTAATTTCAAAGAAGGGAATATAGTTATTCCTAAAGAATATTTGAAAGAACATGACAAAGGTTTGATCAACATGATTTTGGTTGACGAATATATTCTCGAAGATGACAAGAATACTGCTCAGGGCGAACCTCTTGAGGAGACTCTCACATACACTCAAAATGCTCAATCTTCCAAGAAGGAAAAGAAGAAGAAAAAGAAAAAATTGAAAATGGCTAGAGGTCTTGTTAATATAGGGGCTACTATCACTCATGTATCTCCTTCTGTTTCTAGTTCTACTAGGATAGTTGTTTCAAATGAAAGGAGAAAATCCCTCGAGCCGTTCACTTTGTATGACTTTCTGTATAACCCTGTTATGAATAATAATAATCCTTGTTCTGCCTATATCCTGACTATTTCTGATATTATATCTAAAAATAATTGACTTGATTTCAATCCTGTGGACAATGTTCAAATTGTACACAAATCCGATGATATTATTGACAATCAAAACAATGACTTTGATAGTGAAATTGAAGATATAACACTTGAACTACGACAAGTACCGATTTCTATAGAATTGGAACCTTCCTATTTGGAAGAAAAAAGATTGGATAATATATTACAAGAAATAACTGAAATTAACTTACAAAGTGGAAAGGTTTTACCTTCAAGAATGACTGTTGAAGAAAAAGAAAAGCAGATAGTGACATCAGAGAAAATTATTCCTCCAGTACAAAAAATGATTAATGAAGAAAATAACGATAGTTCCCGTAAAGTGGACTATAATGTAGTAGCCCATTTAAGTAAATTACTGGCAAAATTGAACATTTATGATGCTCTTATTCTTTCTAAAGAAATAAGGGAATCATTAATAAAAGCTCTTCAAAACCCCAAAATTTGTCTAACAACTCGCTAGTAGTCCTTTAAACGAGGCTAATTTGTCTAACAACTCGCTAGTAGTTCTTTAAATGAGGCTTGCTCATTAGAAAAACTGACCAAAATAACTTTTTCTGATAATGACTTGTTACTTGGTACAACTAAACATAATTGATTGTTGTATATCACAGTGAACATCAACAATATGATACTTCCAAGAGTACTTATTGATCCTGGTGCTTCAGTTAACATCATGAGTTTAAGAACTCTTGCATATTTGTACATCAGTGTCGAGAAATTGACGACAGATAAAATGATGTTACGAGGATTCAATCAACAAGGAGAACGAGTTGTCGGATCCGTAACATTACTTCTAAAAATTGATGGCTTGGTGACAATGGCGAAATTCCACATTATTCATTCTAAAACCTCTTTTAACACCTTGCTCGGCCGACCATTGCTCCATGAACATAAAAAGGTGCTATCTTCACAAATGTTGCATCATAGGTGACTTACAACCATTTTCTATCCATGAAATTAGTGTACATGAAGATACTTCATACTACACTCCGATAAAGAAAACGATATTCTCTAGAGAGGCAGTAGTAAATAAAGACAATATAGATAAAAAGAAAATGAATGAAGAGAATAAAGAGAAACAAGTTGATAAAATCTCTTCTTCGATACATAAGAGTCTATTTCAAAGTCATGCCAGAAGTAGAGGCCGAGGTCGAAGGAGAGAAAGAAGGAATTCAGCATTTGACAAAAAAAATCACCAAAGTTCAAGATTTATCTGGACTCTGAAAAAGAAAAAAAAAAGACAAAAGAACCACATTTCAAAATATATCTTGAAGAAAATGAACAATTTGAATCAATGTATGAACAAATTAATCATTATGTACATGCTATGACTCTAACCCCGATTTCTCCTTCAAAAATTGAGGACATTGTGGTCAAAGAAGTACATAGTGAAAATGGAAAGTCTATAAACATTTGACTTGGTTCCACATCTTCTAGTTCTAAAATAGATGTAAAGCTAGAAGATGAAAATGAAAATGTTATGAAATTAATGAAAATTCCTTTTGAGCTTTATTCTCCATGTGTTCAAAAATTATTTAAAAATACTTTGATGAATAAGACTTGGTCATTGAATCAATCTCAAATTTTTGAACAATTATGGAAATATAGCAAACGACATCATAAATCTAAAGAAGGTATAGGGTTTTGTACCATAGAACCTCTGGATGACACAGAATTTTGCCTTGTTGTCACCGAAACATTTAATACTGAGCAAACATTGGATCTCAAGATAGACGATGCACCACCAGAATTTGAAGAAGAAATTAAAACGATAATGGATGAACTAAAAGAAACAAACTTGGGAACTAATGATAGCCTGAAACCAACTTTTATTAATTCTCTCCATGACAACAAAGAAAAAAAGGAAATATTCCAATTATTAAAAGAATATAAAGACTGTTTTGCTTGGAGCTATGGCGAAATGCCAGGACTTGCTCCAGAAGTTGCAGTCTATAAAATTGGAATAGATCAAACTGTAATCCCAGTTAAACAAGGACCAAGAAGGATGTGTGTTGAAATAGAAGAACAAGTTATCACTGAAGTTAAGAAATAAATCAAAGCAAACTTCATCCGAGAAGAACAATATCCGACATGGCTAGCTAATATATTGCAGTAAAGAAGAAAAATGGACAAATTTGAGTCTGTGTAGATTTTAGAGACTTAAATAAAGCTTGTTCAAAAGATGGATTTCCCCTTCCAATTCCATAATTAATGTTAGATATTGCGTCCACACATGTAATATTTTCATTTATGGGCGGAATGTTAGGATATAATCAAATTAAAATGTCACTAGAAGATGAACTAAATATAACCTTTAGAACACCTATTGGCATATATTGTTACAAAGTGATGTCATTTGGACTAAAGAAATGCTAGCGCGACATATCAAAGATCTATGACACAAATTTTTGATGAGCTTATACATAATGAAGTTGAATGTTATGTTAATGATTTAGTTGTCAATAGTAACAAAAAGAGGATCATGTGTGCGATTTGAGAATTTTCTTCGAACGATTACGGTGATTTAATCTTAAAATGAATCTTTTAAAGTGCACTTTTGGTGTCACTTCTAGGAAATTTTTAGGATTTGTTGTTCGACGTTGAGGGATTGAAATTGACCCCCTCAAAATTGAAGCCATTCTAAACATGCCTCCTCCTAAAAACTTAACCCAACTCCGATCCTTTCAAGGAAAATTAGCCTATATTCGACGTTTTATCTCTAATATTTCAGGTAGATGTCAACCTCTCACTGCCTTAACCAGAAAGGCCACCAAATTTGTATGAGACGAAAAATGTCAACAGGCTTTTAAAAATATCCAACAATACCTGACAACCCCTCCTGTTCTATCAGCCCTATATTAGGAAGACCTCTTATCCTTTATACTGCAGCATTAGACAATTCCCTTGGAGCTTTATTAGCTCAAATTAATGATTAGGGAAAAGAAAATGGTTATATTATTTGAGTCATTGCCTGGTTCCTACTGAAGTAAGATATCCTGCGATTAAGAAACATTATTTGGCTTTGATCTTTGATGTGCAAAAGTTCAGACATTATATGTTATCTCATAAGGTAACTCTTATTTCAAGAGTCAACCCTTTACAATATTTAATGACTTAACCAACACTTTTTGGAAGACTAGTAAGATGGGCAATGATATTGCTTCAATTTGATATAACATTTGTGTCATTATGTGCTGTCAAAGGACAAATTTTTGCAGACTTTTTGGCAATACACCCCGTTCCAATTGGATATATTGTTAATGATGATTTGTGAGACAAGAAAATAATAGAATTAAAAGATTCTAACAGTGAACGATGGAAATTATATTTTGATGGAGCATCATCTTCTCAAAAAGACAAAGACAAACAGACAATCATATCCGGAAAAGTAGGAGTAGGATTGATCTTCATTACTCCAAACAAGATGATGATATCATTCTCCTATCATCTAACTGAATCATGTACAAATATGAAGTTGAGTATGAGGCACTCATAACTGGCTTAGAATTGACTATATCAATGGACATCCAACATACCGACATCTATGGAGATTCTGAACTGATCATAAATCAGATTGCAGGAAAATATAAAATTTTGAAACCAAAATTTGAACAATATTTTAATTAAACTATGAAATTACTTCAACAGATTCCCAATGTGTAATTTTTCTTGACTCCGAGACAAAATAATTCTTTAGCAGATGCTTTGGCTGAACTTGCAAAAGAATTTGCTTGTCCTAAATAAGAAAATATTCCAATTTCTGTAAAAGGTTGACGAGTTCTTTCCTCAATTGACATTAACAATCTTCACATGAATGACAAATATAAGATGATAATGATCATTGGCAATGAAAAAGAGGATTGGTGACGGCCGATTATCAAATATTTACAAACTGGAAAATTGCTGATACACCAAAAATATATGCATTTTTAGACCCATATTTTATACATATTTTTTATAATATTACACTTTAATGGAAGGTATTTTGATGTTTCTTGCAGGTTGTTGATTTTAAGGGCTTAAAGCAAAATGGATGAAATTTGGAGTCAAAATGACGTTTTTGAAGAAATGCTCAGCCCCAGCAACGCCGACGGCGCGGTACAAATTAACGCGGAGATTTTTTACTCAGTGCCGACGGCCCCAAAGGCAGTGCAGACCTCTTTTTTAGAAGGTTCAATGTATTTTGATGACCTTTTGAAGAGTTTTTGGAGGCACCTCTTAGAGCACCGACCTTGGGCTCTATTTGGGGCCAAATTTCATCAGAAAATGTGCTCCTCTACGTTTTTCACTCCTCTACTTTCTTTTTTCGCACCACATCATTCCATTCCACTTTCATATTAGAGTCAATTAGTTATTTTATTTTAATATTTTAAAGTTTTGTGGTGAGATTTAGTGTGAAACTTTTTTTAAGAGTGTTGGAGAAGGAGAAAAGTGAGAGATATCTTCATCCTGCATTTCTAAGGAAAGGCTACAAAGGATTTGCTTTGAAAAAGGGTTTTCAGATAAGTATTGTTTGTTTATTAGTGTTGTATGAACTTTCTTTTATATATGAAATTTGTGTTTTGTNCCAATCCCTTTTTCAATTAAATCACAAAAAATTGTCATCATACATCTTTGAAATGTAGTTGGGGCATTATATAAACCAAAGGACATTCTTCTAAAACCAAAAGTACCATAAGGATTGGTAAATATTTTTTTCTCTTGATCCTCAAGAGATATTTGAATTTGGTGATAACTTGTATATCCATCCAGAAACAAAAGTATTTATGCTCAGCTAGTCTATCCAGCATTTGATCTAGAAAGGGTAGTGGAAAAAAGATTTAATTTTTGATCTAGAAAGGGTAATGGAAAATGATCTTTCCTAGTGGCAAGATTTAATTTTCTATAAAATCTAGAAAGGGTAGTGGAAAATGATCTTTCCTAGTGGCAAGATTTAATTTTCTATAATCAATGCCACCCTATAACTTGTCTAATAGGTATTAACTCATTATGCTCATTCACAGTTACAGTTACTCCTCCTTTCATATGAACACAGTGAATTAGACTAACCCATGCACTATCTGAAATAGGGTAGATAATTCCAGCATCTAACCACTTTAAAAGTTCTTTCATAACAACCTCTCACATAATAGGATTTAATCTCCTTTGTGGATCAGCTCTGGGTTTGCAGTTTTCTTCCAAATTAATTCTATGCATACAAATTGAAGGACTGATTCCTTTATATCAGCAATTTTCCATCCGAAAACTTTCTTATCCTTTCTTCTTCTTCCTTTGTTAATTTTTAGGAAATTAAAATAGGTAAAGTAAAGGAATCTCCTAAAAAGAAATATTTTAAATGTTCAATAAGTAAGTTCAACTCAAGTTGTGGAGGTTTTTCAATAGATAGAAAAAATGATTTATCTTTGTCTATCGTGTCCAAAATTTCAAAACTTACTTGAACATAACTTGATTCTTCCTTAAAAAGGTTTACACATTGATCTATTTCCTCTTCTTGCTAGTGTTCCAAATCTTTTTCTTCAAATTTTTTTTCATAAGTAGTCTTGAAATGACATTCACTCAGATATCTTATAACATCCATTCTATGGCATTCATCATCTTTACCTTTTGCAAGGTATTTCATTGATTTTGAAATGTTAAAAGTAACAGTTTGATCATTNAAAGTATGATTTCTATAATAGAGTAAGGATCACATTTGATTCCATAAAGGAGAACATTGTTTATGGAATTATGTGCAAATAAATAGGGAAATATTCTTTATTGAGTGTAGAATTAGAGAACCTTTAGGGTGACAGACTAAAAACTTTAATTCAGTCTTAGTGTTTTAAAACTGAAGCGAGAGCTAGCCTTCAGGTGAAGGGAAGTGGGAGTCAGTATCCTCCTAGCCTAGCCACAGATTTAGGGACTAAACACTGAGATCAGCCAATGATTTTCTATGCATTGTATCAGGGTAGAAAATTAAAATTGTTCCTATTTAGCACAATACATATTATGAACATTTATCTCATCTCATTTTTCCATAGCCTCATTGTAGTGGGAAAGATGTTTTTTTCACATAAGAATCTCTGTTACATAAACATAGTTAATAGAATAGTATTTACTATTTTCAAATTTTACATATTTGATTTGATAATAGTTTGGAAGTTTAATTTTGATTACATCTCAACAATTGAAATTAGTGACAGTGATTTCAATTAACTTTCTGTGAATTTCCTAGCAAATTTATCATTTCCAATTTAAACCTTCCCCATGGATGGATACTTGGGGCTTAAATAGAAAGTCCATTATTACTTGATAACGATACATATACTTGCGTAGAGTCCGAATATTAATTGATTCTATTTAATTAAATTTTACACAATCTATCGCAACAAAAATGTTGGATCAATTGCCAGGAAATAATTCTTTGGCAACACAAATTAAACAAAGAGCATCGTCTTATGCCTTGGTAAATAATGTTCTTTATCATTGATCTTTTGATCAAACCTAGTTAAGATATTTGAGTCAATCAAAAGCCCATGAAATTGTTAAAGAAGTGCACTCAGGCTTATGTGGAGCACATCAATCTGGGCCCAAAATGAAGATGGAAATCAAAAGAATGGGATATTATTGGCCAACAATGATGACTGACTGCCTTGAAACTACAAAGAAATGTCATCAGTGCCAAGTTCATGGAGCGATTTTGCATCAACCGCCAAATGTGTTACATCCAACAATTGCATCTTGGCCATTTGAATGTTGGGTCACAGATATAGTGGGCCCAATAGATCCTCCATCATCTAAAGGACATCGATTTATTTTGGCAGCTACAGATTATTTCTCTAAATGGGCAGAGGTAGTGCCACTTCAAGAAGTCAAAGCAGAACATGTTCTCTAATTCTTTAAAACACATATCATCTACAGATTCAAGATTCTTAGAACAGTCATCTCGAATAATGGACTAGCTTTTAAAAACACAAAAATGAACAATTTCATACAAAGACATGGAATAGACTGGCGATATTCAACAATTTATTATCCAAAAGCCAGTGTTTTAGCTGAAGCCTTCAATAAAACATTGGTTCAGATCTTAAATAAATTGTTAGACAACACTCCAAGATAATGGCACGAAAAATTGACTGAAGCTTTATGGGCTTACAAGACTACATACCAAACACCGACACGATCAACGCCGTTCGCTTTGGTATATGGTTATGAAGTTGTACTTCCATTTGAAATTCAAATCCCTTCCCTAAAAGTTGCAATTGCTAACAAAATAACAGATGAAGAAAAGGTGAAGTTACGACTTGAGGAACTTGAAAGTTTGGAAGGCAATCGGCTACAAGCCTAACAAAATTTAGAATTGTATCAAGCTATGATGGTCCAAGCCCATGATAAATTGGTTTGTCCAAAATTCCAACTAAATTGCAGTTGCACCTTATAGAAATAAAAAATTTCACATGTGATTAAATTGCCTCGCTTAAGACACCGGATCTAGCGCTTAAGCGCCAGTGCACATTTTTGCACCAGTCAACTTAACGTCCAAATTTTCATTCTAACATGTATAGGTCACTAATAAAGTCTAAAAATCAATACTATCTCATAATAAACTCAAAAATACTACCCCAAATTTCTTAATCAGACTCAAAACAGTAATCAAAGCAAAAATACACAGATGACTATGGGTTGCCTCCCACAAAGCGCTTTGTTTTACATCGTCAGTCCGACGTAACCAGTGCTCATTCTGGTTGACCCAACATCATTCCATCATTATATTTATGTTGATCCCCTATGTAATAAGGTTTCAGTCTATGTCCATTGACTTTAAAAATTTTCTCAAAATTAGGATCTTTAATATCAACAGCTCCATAAGGATAAATTTTTATTACAATAAATGGTCCATCCACCTGGACTTAAGTTTGCCTAGAAATAATCTTATCCTTGCATTATATAGCAAAACTTTTTGCCTTGGCTAAAAATTTTTAGTAAGAATCTTTTGATCATGCCACATTTTTATCTTTTCGTTATAAATCTTAGCACTATCATAAGATTCATTCCTTATTTCTTCAAGCTCATTTAATCGTAACAAGCTTTTCTCACCAACATCTTTTAAATTATAATTGAACTCTTTAATAGTCTAATAAGCTTTATGCTCAAGTTCAACTGGTAAGTGACAAGCTTTCCTAAATATTAGCCTATATGGGGACATTCCTATAGGAGTTCTATATGCAGTCCTATAAGCACACAAAGCATAGTCTAGTTTGACTGACCAATCCATTTTTGTTGGATTCACAGATTTTTCCATAATTCTATTAATTTCCTGATTGGATAATTCGGTCAAACCACTTGTCTGAGGATGATAAGCAGTAACAATCCTATGATTTATATTATATTTCTTTAATAACTTCTCCATAATGACATTTCTGAAATGACTACCCCCATCAGTAATGATAACTCTTGGCATCCCAAATATATAAAATATGTTCATTTTCAAAAATTTTGTAACACTTTGAGCATCACATCGAAATAAAACAACAACTTCTATCCATTTAGATACATAGTCCACTGCTACCAAAATATATAAATTTCTAAAAGATGGTATAAATGGTTCCATGAAATCTAATCCCCAAACATCAAATATTTCAACTTCTAGCATATAATTGAGGGGCATCTCATTTCTTCTAGAAATATTGCCTACTAATTAACTTCTATCATAAGTTTTGATATAAGCATTAATATTTCTAAAGATTATAAACCAATAAAATCCAGATTGTAGAATTTTATATGTTATTTTATCAACAACAAAATGTCCCCCAAAATCAGAATTATGACATTTTTGGATAATTTCATAAGTTTCTTCTAATTATGTTGTTTTATCAACACCAAATGTCCCCCAAAATCAGAATTATGACATTTTTGGATAATTTCATAAGTTTCTTCTAATGACATCTTCGAATGATCAGATCCTTTCCTTGTTTATATAAATATAGGTCATCCCAAAAATAAGTGCTTAGCTTCAGAAATAAATTTCCTCATTTATTGGTATGTCATTCCATTGGGTTTAAGATCACTAACAATATAGTTCACAATGTCATCATTTGTTGGTTTTTCATTCCATAGGGTTTAAGATCACTAACAATATGGTTTATAATGTCGGCATACCACAGAACACGTCACTCATTTACGATGAATAATTTTTCATCTGGAAAATGTTCATTAATTACTTTTTCAAAATAGAGTGGTTTTTCTAACTCAAATATGGACAAATGATCAGCAATTTGATATTCAGTTCCTTTCCGATCTACTATTTAAAAATCAAATTCTTGTAAAAGAAGAATCTATCTTATAAGTCTCGATTTAGTATCCTTCTTTTTCATTAAGTACTTAATAGCAGAATGATCTATCTGCACTATACAAGAGTTCCAATAAAATTAGATCCAAATTTATCAAAGGCATATATTATTGTTAATAAATCTTTTTGAGTTGTTATATAATTAATTTCAGTTTCATTAAGAGTTTTAATAGCATAGTAAATAACTTTGAAAATTTTATCATATCTTTATCCTAAAACGGCTCTAATAGGATAATCACTTGCATCACACATAAGTTCAAAAGGTTTTTCCTAATTTGGTGAACCTATAGTTGGTGTAGTGATTAATTTTTCTTTTAATAATGTAAAAGCTTTTAGACATTCCTCATCAAAATTGAAAATTGCATCTTTCTCCAATAAATGGCATAAAGGCTTAGCAATCTTTGAAAAGTTTTTAATCATCGCCTGTAAAATCCAGCATGTCCTAAATAAACTCCTAATTTCCCTTACATATGTTGGATAAGGTAAATTAGTGATCACTTGAATTTTAGCAGGATCTACTTCCATANTGATCTGCTAACTGCAGAGTTATAGTAGTAGGGGTTATTTCTCCTAATTCTAATCTTTTAAATATTGATAATGGCATAAGGTTAATGCTTGCACCTAAATCACATAAAGCTTTCCCATACAATTTGTCTTCTATTGCACATGGAATTGTAAAGCTACCAGGATCTTTAAGCTTTTTAGGAAGTTTCTTCTGAATTATAACAATATACTCACTAAGTGCAACAGTCTCATTATCTTCAAACTTCCTTTTTCTATTGAGAATATCCTTCTTAAACTTTACATAGCTTTGCATTTGTTCTAAGGCTTCACCAAATGGAATATTAATTGTAAGCTTCTTAAATATTTCTAGAAATTTTGAAAATTGCTTATCCAACTTCTTGTTGTCAAAGTCTATGAGGAAATAGAGGTGGTGGTTTTTCTAAATCAATTTTCGGTGGAGAAATAGGTCTTTCAGAATCTTTTGGAGTGTCCTCTTTTGATTCTTCAATTTCTTTTCTCTCTACTTCAATCTCTTTTTGAACCTTACCTTCTAACTCTCTTCTGCTTCTAAGTTATACGGCTTTAACTTGCTCTTTAGTATGGTCTTTTGGACTAAGAAGTGTTCCTTGAGATCTATTACTTAATGAACTTGTGATTTGCCCAAGTTGATTCTCAATATTTCTAATTGTAGCTCCTTGACTTTGTAACTGATTACCCATTTGAAACTTCTTATCCTTAAATTGTGTATTAGTGTTGATTCCTGGAGGATAAGTAGATATATAATTTTTATTCCCTTGGTTGTTCCAGTTTCCCAATGGGTTTACTTGGTTTATTCCCCTGTTGCTGATTATTACCACCCGAATTGTTATTCCAGTTAAAGTTGTGATGGTTCTTCCAACCTAGGTTATAATAATTGGAATATGGGTTATTTTGCTTATTATTTATGGCATTCAAAATCTCTAATGATGTTTGAGAATATATCATTTGACTTAATGAATTTTCTTTAATCATGGAAATTGGTTGAGAAAATTTCATTCCAAATTGGTCTAACTTCCTTGAAATTGCAGCAACTTGATTTGCTAACATAATAAATGCATCAGTTTCATGAATATTGGCTACTTTCTTTGGATTCACCTTCTCAGAAGGCCATTGAAAATTATTGGTAGCCATCTCTTCAATTAAAGCATAATTCATGAATATTGCCTACTTTCTTTGGATTCACCCTCTCAAAAGGCCATTAAAAATTATTGGTAGCCATCTCTTCAATTAAAGCATAAGCGTCATGAAATGGTTTTGACATCAATGAACCACCACCAGCGGCATCGATAATAGATCTAAGAGAACCAATTAATCCATTATAAAATGTTTGAATTATTAACCAGTCTGGTATAGCATGGTGTGGACACTTTCTTAAGAGTTCTTTAAATGGATCCCATGTTTCATAAATAGATTCCCCTTTAAACTGATTAAAAAATGTAATATCATTTCTAAGCTTCGCAGTTTTTTATGGTGGAAAATATTTAGCAAGGAATTTTTGTGCTAAATCACCCCAAGTTCTGATAGATCCAGGTGTGCTAACAAATTCTACCACATCTTAGCTTTATCCCTCAGTGAGAAAGGAAATAACCTAAGTCTTATGGCATCATCTGAAATACCCTAAACACAACGTATTTAAATGTAGTACACAATTCTAGAAAATTGGTATGATGTAAATTTGGATCTTCAGTTGGTGAACCCCCAAATTGATTATTCGATACCATTTGGATAATAGCCAGTTTAAGCTCAAATGAATTAGCCACTACAGTAGGTTTTTTAATACTACAATGAAGTTCATCTTTAGGTTTTGCATAATCTCTTAAAGGTCTAAACTCTTGATGAATTTCAACATTTTGATTATTTTGCTTTGCCATTTCTGTAATTTTTTTGGATTTTTCAAGATTTTTAATTTTTTAGTTTTTATGATTTTTCTAATAGTTCTTTCTAATTCAAATTTTTTGGTTTTTTCTGATTTTTCTAATAGTTCTTTCTAATTCAAAATCGTATGACACTAGTCCCTCAGTACCTGGATTGGCTAAATCAAGAAGTAAATGAAGTGCATGGATTTAAATCATCACAACTTCTTCCAACATTAAATATCAATACTCTCCACAGCTTCCATCCAAAACTTAATTACTTATCATTTTAAGAAGAAATATAAAGAAAACTATTCAAAATCTATGGAGAAAATAAAATCACACTTTAGTTTAAAAGAAGAAATCATTGTCAAACCAACAACAAGCCATGGAGAAAACAAAACCATACTTTAGTTTAAAAGTAGAAATCATTGTCAAACCAACAAGAAGTCTCGATTAAAGAAAAAGATAAAAACTTATCTCAATTCCTCCACCAAACTCTTGAAGTTTGTTTTAATCTCTTCTCTTTTACAATCACTCAAAACAAAATAACAAAAAGGATAAATTAAATAAAAAGTGGTTCTTGANGCTTAATTACTTATCATTTTAAGAAGAAAGGTACAGAAAACTACTCTGAATCCATGGAGAAAAAAAACCACACTTTAGTTTAAAAGAAAAATCATTGTCAAACCAACTACAAGTCTCTATTAAAACCAAAAGTAGTCTAAAACAAAAAAATAAAAAACTTATCTCAAGTCCTCCGCCAAACTCTTGAAGTTCCTTTGAATCTCTTCTCTTTTACAATCACTCGAAACAAAATAACAAAAAGGATAAAGTAATTAAAAAGTGGTTCATGAAAATCTCTCCGAACTAACTCCCCAGAGAAGAACTTTCAAAACTTGCCAATATTTTCAGGTGTCTTCTCTTCTTTCTTTTACAGTTTTCCAAGAGGTGTCATGGGAGCTCTTCAAAATGTGTCTTGATTCGATGTATTTGCCCAAAAGACGCATCCTTTCATGATAATTTTTGTCCATGGTGGTTACAACCACCTATTAAGCTAATGGGTGCCTCAAAAACCTCTTTAAAATTTGTGAAAACCGATTTTACTCATCTATTAATTGTCACTAACGCTTAAGCATGGGGTCTCGGCATTAGGCGCGGCCTTCTCTGTTTAACCGGTGCTTAAGCGCCGGATCTGGCGCTTAGGCGCCAAAACTCTTTTGCACAATTTTTCACCTTTTTGCTCCAAATTTGATCATTTTCACTCCTTTAAGCATTTTTTCCATTTTTACTTGTATCTACAAGAAAAACACAAAAATATCTTCTATTAAAGCTCAATATCTCAAAAATAAGTATAAAAATGTGTCTAAAAACACTATATATTTTAGGTGTATCATGTATGTTTGGCTTTGGACTACCAGCATATGGACGAAAGAGCTAGGACACAATTTGACCATGACTTACTATAGCTTCAATTAATATACCAATGATCATTGTTATAACTCGTCAATCAGAAAGAGGTCAAGGATGAGACACCTGTCATAAAGTTCACGAGAACAATATCACCTCATGGATGAACAAAAATCTGACAATCAAAAATGAAAGTTCAGTATTGGAAAACTGAAATCGGTAGTGACAACTGCAGCTTCAGGACTTGCAGAAGCATCCATAACTGGCATTAACAAACTGAACTTGGGACTTACCTGTTCTCAAAGGCGGAATCACAATAAGTGATTAAAATGGCAAGAAGAGAGACAACAGCAAGACAAGAGACAAAAGGAGAACAATACCGATCAGTTTGAATTTCCCGCCTCCGAGAGTCTATCTGGAGAAACATATCCTATCTTGGGGATACCAGATTTGGAAGGAAATTTGATTGAAAAAACTACTTTCAGCCCGATTCCATATATACCAGCTCTAGACTTGGCAATGTCAGACAAAGAAATTGGTAGAGCGAATACATCTGAAGAAGAAATATGACAAATTTAAGACGTTAAACGACAATCTTTCGAACAATTTGAACATATAAGTGGACAAACCATCAATATACTAGAAGGAATTAAACTATTCACTAGAGTATTTGATGAAGACGAGTAGGGGACCATCATTGAACATGTGATGGAAGCTCGAGATTTGGGTCGGGTTGGACGTCTTAAGAAGAGAACTTACTCCGAACCAAACAAGTGGATACGTGGCAAGGGAAGGCTGCCAATCCAGTATGGATGTTGCTACGACTATGCTAAAGAAAAAAAAGGAAATCCTCCATGAATTCTACGACATGAACAGGTAGACCCAATGCTTACAGTGATGATCCAGATCATCAAGCAGCTCGTCACCTGGGGGATAATGTCATCAAGTTGTATCCCAAATAGTTGTATTATCAATATCTATGACGAGGGGGACTGCATCCAGCCCCATATTGATAGTCATGACTTTGAAAGTTCTTTTTGCACAATATTGCTGATGAACAGGTGCTCTATCATGTTTGGAAGAGAGAAATTAATCATGGGCCCAGAAGAATTTTGAGGATCTTATCAAGTTCCTCTTCCACGAGGGTCAGTCTTGGTCCTACAAGGCAATGGCGCTGATATATCCAAACACTGCATTCCAAGTGTAAGTAGATGTCGTATCTCAAAAACATTACAAAGAATGCGACCAGGAAAACGTCCGGATGGATATCAGCTTATTCCAGAACTCGAAGGACTACAACCTCTGGAATTACCATGACCCTATGGATGTCTAAGCACTTGGGGTATATTCAACAAGATTTATCTTGGAGTGTTAAATAATTATAGTGGGTCTAGTAATGCCCAGAGTTGTTAAAATAAAATATGACATGACATATGACATAATCTTTTTATGGCAGTAACTTATCCAGATATGATGTCCTGTTTGTAACATATTATGTAGTTCCAACTTTCTTATCAATATGGTTGTTATTGTACATTATATGTAATGACGAAAATAAAATTCTCTAGTTGTTTGTAATGTCTATGTTGGTCTAAGAATGCCAAACAAGACACCTACAAATGAAAATAATATAAATAATTACATTTCAAATTTCAGACCAAATTCTCAGCGGAAGTTTCCATACAGAGTAAGTTTTCATACTCATCACTCTCTTGACTAGGAAATATTGTATTTCCTTTACCTCGTTGAGATAGGATATAAGTTGTATAATATTCCTTCTCTAAATCGACAAACATACATTTAGCATTCCTAAGAGATAGTATGATATCCATTCTCTCTCTTGATCAGCAAATATGGTATTTCCTTTATTTCTTTGAGATAGAATATAAGTCGTATAGTATTCTTTCTCAAAATGGATAGATGGACATTTGACATTCCTGAGAGATGGTATGATATCATTCTCTCTCTTGATGAGGAAATATGGTATTTCCTTTATCTCTTTGAGATGGGATATAAGTCGTATAGCATTCCTGCTCAAAACCGACAGACAGACATTTGACATTCCTGAGAGATGGTATGATATCCATTCACTCTCTTGATGAGGAAATATGGTATTTCCTTTATCTCTTCGAGATGGGATATAAGTCGTATAGCATTCCTTCTCAAAACCGACAGACAGACATTTGACATTCCTGAGAGATGGTATGATATACATTCACTCTCTTGATGAGGAAATATGGTATTTCCTTTATCTCTTTGAGATAGGATATAAGTCGTATAGCATTCCTTCTCAAAACCGACAGACATACATTTGACATTCCCGAGAGATGGTATGATATCCATTCTCTCCCTTCATGAGGAAATATGGTATTTCCTTTGCTTCTTTGAGATAGGATATAAGTCGTATAACATTCCTTCTCAAAACTGACAGACAGACATTTGACATTTCTGAGAGATGATATGATATCCATTCTCTCTCTTGATGAGGAAATATGGTATTTCCTTTATCTCTTTGAGAAAGGATATAAATCGTATAGCATTCCTTCTCAAATAAGAGCACTGGCATTTGACATTTCAAAGATGGTATAAGAACTCCTTTCATGAAATATGACATTCATTTTCTTATGACTACATGATATGACATCATCAATGATTGGCCGTTTCAGTCAATGACAATATGTGTGGCATACTTATTTAGTATCTCACACACATTGGGGGCTCATTTTTTGACCTCACTTTTAATGAAGGTCTTGAAACAACATTCATGGACAAAAATTTAACTTGAGGAATCTTAAGACTTAAGATTCTTAGACATATTCAAAAGACTTGAAAATGATCATTAAGGTCATTAAGATAAAAGAGTCTACCAATATTGACTTCTTTGGACATTTCTAGGGTCATTAAAACCATAAAAATTAAAATAACCCTCAAAACATTCTTTTTGAATCTTAACAAAGATAAACCCTAAAATAATCAGATTAGTGGTGACAAACCCTAACCTGGTCAAATTTTTGACTTAATGGTAATCTTCATTATCAAAAAGTCAACATTGACACTTAAATGATCTCATTGATCAATTTTGACTCATATAGTCAATTTTGGTCAAATTGGTCAATTCTAGTCAAACTGGTCAACTTTGGTCAACTTGAACCAATTAACCACTTTAAACCCTAAAATGATCAAATCAGTGGTAATAAGCTCTGATTTGGTCAAATATTGACTTAAGAGGTCATTTTGGTGACCAAAAAGTCAATTAATCTAATTGGTCCACTTTGACTCATATAGTCAATTTTGGTCAAAATGCTCAACCCATGACTTAATGACCACTACTTTGACTACATTGAGTAACATTTGACCTAAAAGTCAAATTGGTCTAAATAGTGGATCAAAGACTTAATGATCATCATGTTGACCATCATGGTCAACTAAGGGTCAATTCTGGTCAACATGACCAAATTAATTCATACCATCAAACCCATGGACATTATGACTAACCCAACCATAACAAGGTTGGGTGGGTCACATTGAGCACCCTTGGACTAGGATTGGTCAACCTTAGTCAACCCAGGTCAACATTGGTCAACCCTAGTCAACATTTATCAAATTTGGTCAAAATACCCAATTTTGAACCAAAAATGATAGAAATTAATCAAATAATTAATTCTAAATTTATTTTGATTAATTTATTGGCCAATAATAATATTTCCAAATTTTTTTATTAATTAAACAATTAATTAAAATGGAAATATAATTCAAAAGCCATTTTGACATGTGACATCATTTATGACATAATAAATAGTTTTCAAAATTCCAAACCAATTAATGACATCATGGGTGACCTCATTTGAGTTACCCATAACCCATAAGACCCATAGGACACCTATGACATGAAAATTTTTTAATGAATGACCAAAGACAAAAAAGGTCATCATAAAGGTATCATGAGAGGAATAATGAGGTGGCATTCCCTTATGAATTCTAGAAAATGGAAGTGTTGAGCTCATCTTCACCTCCCTCATTCTATAATGAAGAAAGAACTCATATAAGACTCATCCTTGTCATGATTAAAACAATCATAAAAATGGAAAAATAAATTGTGAAAGATGGTGATAAGGAAGAGTATGTGTCACTCTATCCTCAAGAGCATTATTTAACCATTGAAGCTTTTGTGGTGAAGGTCATTTCAAGCCCTTTGATCTGCCAAATTCACCACCCAAACTAGCCAATAGGGAGTAGCCAAATTTTGAGCTCAAAACTTAACTTAAATAAAGACAACTACGGAAAATTCATGGGGAGATTGATCCATGCTAATCATCATCCTAAAACTTATCCACAGTCAAGATAACACCTCTCTTGCCTCCCTCAATTGAACCTAGGCTCTCTAAACACCATGAAGGCCTATAAATAGAGCTACCCAAAAAAAGGAAGAGGAGAAATTGAGAAGACTCATCCACACTACCCAATTCCCAAAACTCCCAACACCAAAAATACTCCCTACATTATGAGCAATTGATTACTCATGGAATCAAGGCATGAAACTTACTAAATCTCCTCAATTTGGCCGTCCCAAAAAACCCCAAAACCAAGACATTTTTGGGTCCAAAAAAAACTATACCCAATCTTCCAATTAACTTATCCTACATCTTCCCTAAGGTGTAAGAAGAAGATTCCAATCAAAATTGGATCTTCCTTTAAGCCTTAACCTAGTTCTACATTACATCGTGACCCCTCCCGATCGAATTGCCATAAGACTTTTCCTGTTGACTATTCCTAGAAAGCTAGATCTGGAACCCTCACCATTAGAAATTCTACACTCTTCTCCCCTCAACTTGAAGTTCCACATATTGCTCTCAACCTCTAAATACTTAGTAGGTGGGGTCACTGTGGGGGAAACTCAAGATGAGTCACCTTTAGGATTGCTGAACCTTAGGGTTAACCTTAGGTGTTCGTCTGGAGCTAAGGCACTCACTACACTCACTACACTCATCTACACTCACAATCACTCACAACCCTGAACTCAAATTTCTAGCCTAAACTCTCATCTACACCCACATTCACTCACAACCCTGAACTCAAACTTCTAGTCTAGATCCCTTGACATTGGGATACTCATGTAGATGGTCCCCAAAACCTACTAGCCCTAGTGTTATGGTTTAGCTAAGACCACTATGTAGAGGACCCAAAATGGGGTTTCCTTTGNTACACAACTTTAGCTTTGGCGTGGACGATGCCAGCATGGGTGCGGATGGCGCCAACATGGGCGGTGATGATGCCATTTTACAGAGCCATGGTACCGACGACACTAGCTGGGGCGCCGATAAAGCTCAATACGATTTCGACAATTAATGGAGTTTTTGGCAGACTTTGGTGAGATTTTGCTTCAAAATAACTGCCTAAAGGTCTTTTTAAAGGAATAAAAACTATTTTAGAAGACCAAATACTTCTAAATGTCAAAATCCAGGGCTTCAAATTCTAAAAACACTTCAAGATACGGGATTTTCAATCGAAGAAAGTTCATCAGTTTTGACGCGCAGAAATTATATGACAAAGTCATCAAGAAGAAGAGACATATCAAGGAGAGAGGGTTTGTCAATTATGGATTGAGTAATCTAAGTTCAAAAATTGAGAAAATCATAGTACAGAGACGTTGGTAAGTTCAATGCTACACTACCACTGCAGTAGTTTTTTCAGTGGTAAAAGAATTCTATGCTAATCTTCATGGAATTAACTAAGGAGTCATCTTTATTTGAGGTAAGGGCATACCATTTACTCTATCGTGAATTAATGATATGTTTATGATTGAAAGCATGCCAATCTATCACTATACAAACTTTATTCCAATGAAGGATTTGATGTATGATGTATACCGATTTATGACGTATGAAAGTGATAATTGGGAAATCAGAGATGAGGGCTATGTTAGTTTCTCCGCTTCATGGTTAAATCCGATATCTAAACAATGGCATTTCTTCATCTCTTTGAAACTACTCCCTACAATGAGAATTAGTAAAGTTACAAAGGAAAGTGCAATTTTAAACTATTACATTCAAATGGGAAAGCCCATTGATGTGGGATTAATTATTGTTAAATCTGTTTTGGGTATTATAATGAATGAGCGTATATATAGATTGGGGCATCCTTCTATGATCTTTTTACTTTGCAATCAATCTCAAGTATCATATAAAAGTTGGGAGAAAGTGTTATTACCCTGGGAGCCCATGGATCCTATATTAGGAATGAAAATGAAGCGTTGGACATTATCTTGGATCAATCATTACATGCTTCTACACCCTTAATGTCCTGTACAGTTGGAAGTTCACAATTTTTGGAGAAGAAAATAAAGAAGATAGAAAGAGAACTTCAGAATATCATAAATGCGATAGGAAATCTCACATACCTTTTTAATTACTTAGATTGGAGGATGAAGGAACACTTTGATCATACAGGACAAATTGAAGCAGGTTTGGTGTAGATGTTCAAGAAGAATGAATGGATCAATGAAAATTTGACTGATCAATTCCCATAGAGACAATTATACAGTTTGTACATGCATTACCATTCTATGGGAGATAATAAAGGAGGAGACTGTACTGAAAATGATAAGTAATTGAAGAAGTTAGACTTTCTACTGTTTAAAATTAATTATGTTTTTAATGTAATTGTGTTGGATTTGCTTTGCTTTGAAACTCCCATCACTTTAATTGTATGTATAGTTTTGTTTTCAGCATTCTAGTGTTGTCGCTTGATTTTAACGCTGAATTATAGAATGATTTGCTTTATGTATGTGCTAGTGGGATTAAAAGTCTGTGTTTATAAAAATTTGGAATTTCATACATAAAACTTAGTTTTATGTTGTTTGTGAAAACACTAGTTTGTGGTCTATTTAAGGATGAATATTATTGTTTAAAAAACTAATTAGACATTGGAATGAATTGGAAATAACTGAAGTGTGAAAATAATGGAAATTGAATATTTTTTGGCACTAGCGCCGATGGCGTCAACATGGGCATTGACGGTGCCCGAGACCCGAAAGTCCCCAAGTACTTTAAAATTTTGCAAATTGCATCGTAAAAATGTCATTTTTACCCCTTCAGTCACCTTCAACCTTTGTTTTACACCCCTAGGGCTTGAAAACACTTATATTTAAAGAGATTAGAAGACAAAAGAAGTTTAGATTTCATCTTCTCTCGGTAAGAGCTACACTTTGAACAAAAAATTTTTTATTTCCACTAAGGATTTCTCCTACATTACCAAGATCTGAAATTTTAAAATTTTTAAAGGAGAATTTGAGAAAATTTTTTGGAGAAGAACTCTTACTTAGTTGATTTAAGTTTAGAACGTTCCACATTGTGATTTTCAAAATTTTTGGAATTTATTTTGATTTTATCATTTTTTTTCTTTCGAAGATTGCAATGACACCAAGGATGAGTAAAGGAAAGAGGAAATTGGAATATGATGACCAAAGATTCATCAACCTCAAAGCTAGCATTCATTTCAATAGTCAATTGAATACAAACAAAATAATTCCAGATAGAGCATTCAAAAATCCAGGTGGTGAAGTCGGGAGATTGATTGTTGCTCGGCAGTGGGAGAATTTCTGTTACTTTACTACCAATGCTATTATTGGCATATTCATGGAGTTTTATGCCAATTTTAAAGAGACTTCTGATGACCACGTATATGTTCGTGGTAAAATGGTTGAGTTCACCCTGAGGAGGATTAATGAAATTTATCAGTTGCAAGGAGCATTTCACTGTGAGTACAACACATTCTTTGATATGAATGAGGCTATGAATGAAGTTATTTCATTTCTTTTTGTTGGAAGAGGAGCTTGGTAGCCAAAGAATATCATAAAGGCAAACTTCCCTGCTTCTATGTTAAATGTAGTATCCAAGGCCTCACATTACTTTATATCTACCAGAATGTTACCTACGAAACACCATAATGAGTTACTAGGGATAAAGACATCCTGAACTTTTATATCAAAAAATGGGTTGTTTACATGTTGGCTCTATAATCTATAAGAACATTCGTTCTATTGCTCTGAGTGAGACGACTGATGGAGTAGTACACCCTACCCTGATTTTCACATTATGTGAGCAATCATAAATTGATTTTAGAATTGATGAGGAAAGGATTGAGCCTCTTAAACCTATTGGGCTAGCAAATATTAAAATATATGAATCTCAGGTTGGATGGAGAACAAAAAGTAGGAGCAGGGATATTCCTTCTACTTCTAGTACCCCTACTCTCCAAGGACTTATGGAGCAGTGATGATCCAGCAAGGAGATATCTTAAGGATGGAGAGAAAGATTGAAAATTTAGAGGCCAGGAACGCACATAATGATGATTTAACAAAATAAAAGTTTGAATATGATGTTGCATACAATGATGCTATGGTTAGATACATGAGGGGTGACCACTCAGTACATTTTCATAGCCACCCTATCTTTACCCCTTATCAACAGTAGAACTTTGATGTGGAAGAAGAAGAAGTGTGAAGATCTCTACCTAGTCATAGTTTTGATCTTTTATTAAGTTTATAGTTTGTTGCACTTTGTTGTTGTTATTATTTAGTTGTAGAGTGTGATACTTTGATTTGTATTGAATGTTGTGTTCTGAATTATAGTCTGTAGAGTTATTTTTGAATCGAAATTTATCTTAGTATTGTTGTTTATTTTTAGTTCTTTGTTATATTTATTATTAGTTAAATCTTTCTCAGTATATATATATATATATATATATATATATATATATATNCTCCAATATGTGGTAGAATGTTGTAGAGCAAAAAATGAACTTAGAGGAGCCCCTTTTCTGATGAAATTCGGCCCCAAATAAGGCCCAAGGTCGGTTCTCCAAGAAGTGCCTCCAAAACTCTTCAAAAATTGTCCAAATACATTGAACTTTCTAGAAATGGGGTCTGAACCGCATTTGGCGTCGTCGGCGCTGAGTAAAAATCCTCCAACTTTCGGTTGTTCTGCATCGTTGGCGCTATCAGTGCTGAGTATTTCCTCAAAAAGGTCATTTTGACTCCAAATTTCATCCTTTTTTCTTCCTTTTTGCTTCCTTTTTGCTTTAAGCCTTAAAAATCAACAACCTGTAAGAAAATATCAAATCACCTTCCATTAAAGTGCAATATCACCAAAAATGAGTATAAAATATGGGTCTAAAAATGCATATCCATTAAAGTGCAATATCACAAAAAATAAGTATAAAATATGGGTCTAAAAATGCATATATTTTATAGTATTAAGGTCTTATCCCAATCTAAGGGCTGTGCGTTAATTCTAAAGGGTAGACCCTATCTGAAGGAATTCGATGTAGTACCCTTTCCCAAGGGTTTCATGCCCCCAAACTTTAAGATATTTGATGTGATTGGAAAACCCAGACAACATATAGCACACTTCCGAGCCAATTGTGGGATTGCTTTTGATTGGTGTGTTGATTTACCCAACAGATCAGTTAAGACATTTGCAGAGTGGGAACAATTTTTTGTGAAAAGATTTGTCGGAGCACAACACCATGTCTCTATAGGAGAGCTCATGATGGAAAAGCAAAAGCCCAATGAGACTTTGGTAGATTACATTTTGAGGTAGAGAAACCTTAGCATGAAGTGTGAACTTAGCTACAAAATTGCCACGTAATTGAGATTTTACTTAAAAGCATTCATGGCCCAGTAGCTTTCATGCTCAAGGGACTCACCATCAAATCCTTCGAGAATCACTTAACAAGGCTAGCAGTCACTTAAAACATCCTTAAATTTTCCAAATACTAAATCACTAAAATAAATAATTTTGAAAAATATAAACATTTAAATGACTTGATTTTTTATCTCCACTGTGATTTATGATCTAGAGAACTCATCATAAAAGTTTCAAAATATTTTGAGTTCGTTTAATAACTTAAATTGATTTTTAAAGATAAATACCACTCTTAACACTTAAATGATTTTTTAAAAATCAAAATATAACTCAAAAAATTATGAAACATANAGGTCTTAAGGGCTTAGTGGTGACTTAGGCTAAATCAAAATTAACTAAATGAGGATTAGAGAAATAAAAATAACAAAATCAAACATCCTTGAAACATCACTAAGCCCAATTAGGATTAAAGTTTGGCTAAGTGTTCAAATTACAATAACTTGCCCCTTTAAGGGTCTTCACCCACATAATTTTCAAATTAAGTGATAAATGATAATTACCCCTTTCTTAGGAATAATTGAGACATCGATGTTCACTGAGCATTAAGGATATTTACAGGATGAAGCATTAAGCAAAATGATAAGTTTAAATAGACTCGAGGCTTTTCACTAGTTGGTGAGGGAGAGGATGGACATGTTTCCTCCTCTTAACTTGTGGATACCTCAGAGGCCTATTAAACTTAATATTCTTTGCTTAATGAAATCATCCTTAATTAAACTTTTAAGGACTCAACTTAATATAACATAGGGTTAAAAAAATTTCACCTTTCCTGCTCTTCATAAACTGTCTTAACATGCATTTTAAGTTTTAGGTGGTGGAACGAGAAGACTTGTCAGGTACACTTTTACAGTTTTTCAGCGTTATTTTTCTTGTACTTTCATACTGTACTTTTATACCTGCAAATTTGCATGCTAAACAATAATCTCACCCTGCATGAAAACTAAAACCATCAGGATAGCCACTTACCCAAAACCAAAACTAAAATCAACCAAGATAAAATTCACCGCCACAACATTCAAAATATAAAACAACTCAANGATGCCGGAACGAGAGAACCGTAGAATCCTAACCGGTGTCGCTCTAATCAACTTTTTTATGCAATCATAAAATTTAAAGAACTTCAACCATAGGGCCACCTGATTTGATATTATAACTTGACATAATAGATAACTTAAACTCGTCGTGGCAGGAGCTTAGAGCTAGCATGGTGGGCAGCACGGCCATCTTAAGCAGTAAAAACTGTCTTCCCCAACTAAACCAATCTTCCTTCCTTAGACTTAAACAATAAAGCCATAGGACTTCGAGGTTGCTTGCTTATGCAACGTAAATCCTCACCTTATCTTTATGTCTTTGCATAACTCTGCTATACAATATAAGCCCTAACTCGTCTTAGAATTCCGAGATTGTCGTTTCTCACGACCTAAACCCTCACATCTCCCAGGTTATTTGTGTGATCATTTCACACGAATGTAAGCCCTAACTAATAAAATTGGCAGGATGAAAGACCTAAATATTTCTCCTCAAAGCTGAAGCCAAACATTAGGATAGCTTGGGAAGTCACCGAGGTTCTCCTCTGGATCTATGACATTCTCTAGTTCTTCTTCCTTTGGATTCTACAATAAATTGTTCCAAATTTGAACCAATCCCCTTTTACACCTCTACATCTGATTTCGTTAAAGAGTCCTACCCTTTGAAATTCCTTGAAGATAATATTTCTTGATTTTTATCTAGAGTCTTCTTAAATGACTTTGGTCATTTAAGATGTGATTAACTATAGGGGC
>JXCR01134350.1:8938-65935 GCA_002079205.1 Phalaenopsis hybrid cultivar
TAACTATAGGGGCTTGCCCTTATAGGAAGCTTTTCCCGAACCCAGCATAATATAAACCCTATTTAATTCCTTATATTAAATAGGGGAATTTGTCGGCCAATACATTGGTTTCACAGATCAAACGGATGTCATAACTTTCTTTAGTTTATTTGATCGAGCCTCACCCTCAATTCTTGTGTTTATCCTTCGAGATAGATACAAAATTTGAGGTAAAGCGCTCTTTCATCTAAACTATGAAAATTATGGGGTCAATTTGACTTCATCTTTTTTAAAACTAAAATTTTTAAACGTCCTTCCGAAGCGGGCAAAGGGATGTCAATTCCGATGACCGACAGCTTCTTACGGGCAAACCCTACACCAAACAAAAATAGTGCCGACAGTGTTTGAAGCAACCCTTGATAAAAATGTGGGAAATAGCCCATGGACACAAAAATTCATTCAATTGGCTTATGAGGAGGCAACGACTAGAAGATTCATTGAATGGAGACACCTTTTTTAGAAGACACCAAGACACCCCGTGGATTTTTATAAGAAAAGACTTAGATTTTTCAAGAGAAGGGGCTAGCAACCACCCACCTAAGTTTATAACCGCCGACGCCGCCGCAGCCGGCCACATTTACTTTATTTTATTTTATTTCGAGTATTAATTTGTATTATGAGAGAAGGAAGAGAATTCAATGGAACTGAAGACATTTGGAGGAGAGAATTTGAGATAAGTGTTTATCTTTATGACTACACTTGGTTTTTAATTTTGATTTCTTGATTTTGTGCTTGATTTCTACTTTTAAACTCATGTGTGGTTGTAGTTTTCTTTATCTTTTTCCTTAAAATGATAAATGATTAATTGTTTAAAGAAAGTTGTGTGAAGTATTAATCTTCAATGTTAGAAGAAGTTGTGATGATTCAAGACCTTGTACTTCATTTACTTTTTGATTTGGCCAATTAATATGTTAAAACCTGTTGTGAGAACATGTAAGATCCAAGATTGTATTGTCTCAGTCAATAAATGGTTGGAATCACATATTGATTTCATGAATTAGAATGTAGTTCATGGGGTTTAGTGCAAATAAATAGAAAAATATATTTTCAAGGGTGTAGAATTAGAGGACTTTAGAGTGACAAGCTAAAGCCCTCAATTTGATTTATAGTTTTAGGTTTTGATACGAGATGTTAGCCCCTAGGTGGAGGGAGAAGAGGGAACTCTAGAGTGAGAGCTAGTAGCTTCCCTGCCTAGCCGGTCTTCAAGACTATTCAAACTATAGATTAACCAATGTTCTCTATAGAATCCCTACTAAGAGTAAAGAATATTATTTCTTATATTTGGCACAACACATTTAACATACTTTCACAACTGAATTTCTATATTTATCATTGATTCAGAATAAGAAAAAAAGATATTTTACCTATATTGCCTTCGTCTTGCAAGTATTTTAATTTAGTTAATTAGTTGCTCACTTTATTTTCAATTATTGAAAATCACAAAAAGAATCAAACTTTCATTTCAATTATAGCTCTTAAGTTTAAGTAAGAATATATATTGCTAAGTATTTTGTTATTTAAATCCAATGCTCCCCGTGAGTTCAATATTCGGGACTTAATCAGAAAGTTCTATATTACTTGATAATGATACGTATACTTACGTAGTATCGCATATTGAAATATTATAACTGCATTCTTATTTGCTTCATAGTTAAAAATTTACCTAGCCTTTGCTTTGAATCAAGTTTTTGGTGCTGTTGTAAATTAAGAATATCTATTAATGAAATTAATCACATATATTACATTTTACATCTATCTATATAGAAAATCGGGATCATCACTCTAATCAAATTTATCCCTCTTATAATAATTGAACCAAACTTGTCATTTAAACCTTTGAACCTTAGACTCTAGGACTGCTACTTCATCGAGGAGCTTGGAGCTAACTCTGTGGGCAACAATCTACAACAATTTGAGGATCTACAACAACACATCTTTTTCTTAAAATTAAATAACAAGACATATAACTTCGAGGTTGTTTGCTTATGCAACATAAATACTCACTTTATCTTCAGGCCTTTGCACAATCATGCTGTGCAATCTAACCTCTAACTCGTTTTAGGATTTTGAGGTTGTCGTTTGTTACGACATAAATCCTCCTATCTTCTAGGTTATTTGTATGATTGTGTCATACAAATATAAGCCTTAAATAATAATAATTGACAGGATGAAACATTCAATAATTTCTCTCACCGAAATTGAAGCCAAATAATAGGATAGCTTGATAAGTCACCGTAGTTCTCCTCAGAATTTGTGACGACTCTGAAGTTTATCTCCATTTGGATTCCTAAAATCAATGTTTAAAAATTGAGTCATCCCCATTTGACACCTCTTTGTTTGATCTTTGAAAAGCCCTATCTTTTTGAATTCCTTGAAGACAATATTTCCTAATCTAAATCGAGAGTTATCTTAGGTGACTTTGATTATTTAGGATGTATGTAAATATAGGGGCTTGCCCTTATGGGAAACTTTAAAAACACAACTTAATATACACCCTAGCTAATTTTTCATATTAAATAGGAGAACTTTTCAATCAATATAAAAAATGGTTTTTTGTAAAATGGATGTCATAAATCCTTTAGTTTATTTAATCGAGCACCACCAATAGGTAGTGCATCTATCCTTCGAGGTAGATATATTGCTTGTAGTGTTGTGCTCAATCATTTAAACTATTGCAGATATGAGATCGGTTCGGTCTTGTATTTTCAAAATTTAAAATATTACTTTTTTAAATTATATATAGAAAAATTAAATTAAACATCTTTTAAAACCTAGCGTCAGGATATCCATTTAAACTACCGACGATATCTAATTTGGTGACCGAAAACAGTCAACTAAATATTGTTTTCTCCTGACAAAGCATCGACATTGAGCCTCTAGAGAAATTCAAAATTCAATCTTTTAAATCCTATATGGGCTAGTGCGACCTGGTCGACCACATAGCTTTCTTTGAGTCTGCCATTTCTTTCTTAAGGTCTCTGAAGCACTGAATTATTAGTTATTATACACCACACTAAGGAATTCAACACTCAGAATTATCACTTCCTTTTGTGAGTTTAAGAAGCTATTCATGAGGCAGTTCATTAGCACTTAGAAGCCTGGAAAGGACTTCCAAGCTCTATGGCATGTCAAGTAGGGAAAGAGCCTTCTAGCTTATGTCTCTCGACTCAAGAAGGAATTACTGTAAGTGCAAAATATGGAACTTATGATTGGACAAGTTGCCTTATCATAGGTCTTATGGAGTGCAACATTCAAGTACTTTCTAGGTTTAATTCAATCCAACATCCTGGTTGAAATCTCTGAGCTAGCCAATCACCTTATCTCGATGAAGGAATATATTCACCCACCTACTAAAATGTGAATAAACCAACCACCGCTCACATAAAGAGGTCTTGCAAGATGATGGATGGAGGGAAAAGGATGGCCCACATCTCACACATGAAAGAGTTTGATCGTCTCATGATGATATAATCAGACAGAAATTCTTGAAGGCAGATTCAATTGAACAATTAATCAAATGACGACTGAGGAACATAAAAACACACTCAGTTGAGGGTTTTGATGTCAGAGTTAGTAGAAGCCATTTAAGATATGGAGTATTTTAAAATGGCTCCACCAATGAGAATCAGAGCATTTCTCTGGAACATGAATAAATTCTTAAAATATCATAATGACCATGGTTATGATAATGAGGAGTGCATGCACCTCCAATGTATGGTCAAAGAATTAATTTGGGCTGGAGAGCTCAAAGAGTTTATAGCCTTAGAAGCCAAAACCTAAAGGTAGTAGAAAGCTTCTGCAGAAGATGACTTGAACAAGTTGAACCGAGCCAACAATATGCAGATCACAGAGGTAATGCCAGCTATATTAGGTGGAGAATCAATCAGATGAGAGAGGCTCTGAACTTGGGAATATTGTGTCATTGATTTTTCTCTAATGTGGAAGCCCCATCCCCCGTTTATTTTTATTGATGAGGATTTATCCCCCTATGGGAATCATTAAATCGACACCTTAGTAGTCACGAAATTGATCAACAACTATCAAATATGTAGTATTTTAGTTGTTACTGGTAGTTTTGGAAATATACTATTCAAACCAACCTTTGAAAAAAATGCATCTATTGGTCGACTGCTTAGTTGTGCCGACGAGCCAGCTGTATTGTTCTTTTGGAAAATGAAAGGATGCCCTGAAAATAATTGGGCTATCAGTCACCTAGGAAGAAGGTGATAACCAATTTACTTACATATAATGTTTCCTGGTGGTTGATGCACCACCCACTTACAACGTGTTCTTCGGTCACCCATTGCTCAGTAACTTCAGAACCGTGGTCTCCATCTACCACATGACATTAAAGTTTCCTTGTAAAGTAAAGATAATTACAATTTGAGGCAATATAGAGCAGTTACAGACATGCTACTTCCGGACAGTCAAAAGCATGGAGTAAGAATCATTTGACATCCAGAATCAATGAGAGGGGTTTTGAAACCACGTAAATTTTTTTTAATCACTGAAAGTTTTGATGTAGTCTATTGATAATGCAGAATCTTTGGAATGTTTTTTCCTGGTTGACTATTGAAATGCTAGGCATCTAATCGACATACCAAGCTACTACCTCAATGTTAATCTATTGTCCCAATCAAAAAACAAAAGATGAGAACATCAATAATGACCTGATTGATCCAAGAAGAAATAAATAAGCTCAAGGAGGTGGGCTCCATCTCGGAAGTACATTGCACAACATGGGTCTCCAATGTGTTCATGGTTAATAAATCAAATTCTAAGTGGAGAATTTTCATAGACTTCATAAATTTGAACTCTGCCCGCCTGAAGGACAACTACCACTTCTTAGGGTCAATGCTTCAGTGGATTTAGCAGTTAGCCATTCAGTAATGAGCTTTCTAGTCGCTTTCTTCGACTATCATCAAATCAATATGCATTTAGCCAATGCAGAGAATCCTAACTTCATCACGAGAAAAGGCCTATAGTGTTATATTATAATGCCCTTTGAGCTAAAATCTGAACGGGCTACTTACCATTGTCTGATAGATGTAAACTTTGCCAACCAAAATGGAAAAAAATATGGAAGTCTATGTCATTGATTGCTTAATTGAAATTTGATCAACCGAACAATATATAAATGATCTAAAAGAAAATTTTCAAACGCTCAAGAAAATATATCATGAAACTAAATCCACTGAAATGTATATTTAGAGCATTGACTGAAACATTCCTTAGATATCTTATGATTCCTAAAGGAATAATGGCTAATTGATCCCGAGAAAATATAATTTTGTAAAATTTATAAACTTGAATTCACTTTACAATGATGCTAAAAACTTGATGTGGTATTTTTTGAATAATGATGTTAAGCACTTAATGTTGAGATTCTACACAAGTATACGCATCATTATCAAGTAATATAAGACTTTCTATTCAAGTCCCAAATATCAAACCCACGAGGAAGGTTTAAATTTGAAATGATAAATTAACAATGAAATTTACAGAAATCAAACAAAATTACTATTACTAATCTCAAATGTGTAAGATACTATCTGAACTAAATTATTAACTACTGAAAAAATTTAAATGCAAAGTTTAAAACAGTAACTACTAAACTATGTTTATGTGATGAAGCTTTCTAATATCAAAAAGCATCTTTCCCACTACAATGAGTTTTTGGTGAAATGAGATGAGATAAATGGTATAAATATCATCTTTCTCACTACAATGAGTTTTTGGTGAAATGAGATGAGATAAATGGTTTAAATATGTATTTGTTCAAATAAAGCAATTTTAGTTCTCTACCCTGATTCAGTGTTATAGAAAATAATTGGCTAATCTTAGGTTTAGTCTCTAAATCTGTGGCCAGGCTAGAAGGATACTGACTCCCACTTCAGAGCTCCCACTTCACTTCCCCTGAAGGCTAACTCCCACTTTAGTTCTTAAACACTAAGATCAAATTGGGGATTTTAGTCTGTCATCCTAAAAATCTCCAATTCTACACCCAACAATGTATATTTTCTTATTTATTTGCACTTAATTCCATGAACAGAATACTCCTTCATGGACTTAAGTGTGATTCTCACTCTATTATTGAACTCATATTCCATTTCTCGGATCATATGTTTCACAACATATTTTAACAATTCAATTAGCCAGATCGAAAAGTAAATTAAGAACTGAGTTGAACAACCATCACAATTTATTTTATATTTTAACATTAGCACATCCAAATTATTTCTTCATTCCACTATATCTCAGAGTAGGGAGAAAGATAAAGGAAAATACTCAAACTTCATGAGAAATATACAATAAAACACAAATTTCATATATAAAAGAAAGTTCATACAACAATAATAAATAAATAACACTTATCTAAAATTCTTTTTCAAAGTAAATCCCTTGTAGCCTCTCTTAGGAAATGTAGGAAGAAGAAATCTCTCACCTCTCTCTCTCTCCAACACTCTTAGAGAAGAATTCACACTTAAACTCACCACACAAGCTTAAAACTATAAAGAAAATAACTAACTAATGGTGTGGAATGGCGTGGAAATTGGTTGAAGGATTCAAAGTGGCATCAAAAGGGGAGAAGAATAAGCGGAGGCTTGCGAAGAGGAGGAAGAGGGGGCCTTTTTTTGGTCAGTTTCTGCTCTAAATAGAGCTTAAGGTAAGTTTTCCAGTATGTGCATCCAAAAACTCTTCAAAAAACATCCAAAGTTGTTGAATCTTCTAGAAACAGGGTCTGCATCGACACTAACGCCTCCCATAATTAATTTTGCGTTCTCTGTCAAACGGTGCCCTCGGGGCCCAGTCTGCCGCCGTCCGCGCTGAACATATCATTAAAAATTCCATTTTTACTCAAAATTTTATTTTTTTGCTTCCTTTTTGCTCCAAGTCCTAAAAATCAATAACCTGCAATAAAACATGAAAAATATCTTCCTTTAAAGTGCAATATCACCAAGATATGAATTTTTAAAGCTAAGGATCATTTTTTGATTTTTCAAATTCCCTATTTATCTATTTAAACGAGCGGCGCTGACTGTATCCTAGACATCTCTAAAAGCATGCTTGGCACGCTCTGATTGGACGCCGCCATCCATGTAGTCACTGACTCGACCCACGATTCATGTATGGGAGCGATGTCTGGCTCGATCTCCTCCATCCATCTGATATACAGGCGATCAGATGGCTTCCCGTCATCGTCCCCGATAGAGTGATCTCGTGACCGTCCACACTAAAACCCTAAGATCTTAGCTTAGACTCCACCAAATCACTTCTGGTTTTATCCTATGGACTCATCTAAGTGAGCCGAACATATTCATACGATAATCATGCAATTAAATTAAGCCTAATTAAATGGAGATTCAAAATAGCCTCGAGAGGAGGAGAGGTTCAATACCTTGGCTCTGAGAAGGGAAGCTTTGATCAGAGAGTCTCGGCACATTCTTTGGGGTACAAAGAAGCTAGGGATTAATCCTCTTGCTATGCTCAAATGTCTAGACCCAAATTCGACCGAGGCCAATTTCAGGTGTCGGTCTAGAGCTATGATAAGGGCTCTGTGGAAGGAGGATTTGATAGGGCTTTGGCTTCTCTCAATGTGGTGAAGGTGTAGGTGAGTTTAATTTGAGTATGGTGGATTTTAGAGGTGTGGAGAGCTTTGTCCTGTCTCCGACAAGGTTTTGAGCTCAAAAATTGGGCTTTGGCAAGGGGATTCAGGGAAATGTGGTGGTAGGGTTGCACTGAGGAGGTCTCAAAGAGGCTTTGGGATCAATTTGGGGAAGTCTCTTAGAGCAATTTTTAGCTCTCCCTCCATGGCCGTGATGGGGAGCATTTTATAAAAATGGCCTTAGGCTTACTGCCACGGCCAATTGCAGGGTGAAATGTGCTGCCTAAGGGGAGGGCAGAGAGGCTCTAAGTTTCAATTTGGATGAGGTGGACTCTAGGTTTGAATTGAGTTTAATCCTATTGGTGTGGCTCTCATTTTGGTCGATTTCTAGCCACTAGGCTGGCCCGCCGGCCAGGGGAGGTGGCTTGGGAGGTTAGGTGAGTCGGGAATATGTCATAACAACTTAATGTGTTTAGGCTTTGTTTTGGCAAAAAAATCCTAAACTTAAGTAAATATGGCATGAGATCCCTTAATTTAGGGGACCTTTGGTCCATGGATTAGTTTATGTGATTTTAAGAGGTTTAGGCTGGTCACTAGGGTCCAACTAATGGTTGTGGAGTCATTAATTTGGCGTAGTTAGGTCATCTTTAGTGCATGGGTTAAATGTGGTTCAAGTGATCAAATCTTGGATTTGGGCTAGGCTAGCCATGTCAATTGACCCAAATAATTGATCACAATTGTGTATATGATTGTTATGAAGATTTTTGGTAAAGGGTTGAAGTGATTTTGAGTTCAATTGGTGAGTCAATTTCAAGAATTTTTGAAATTTGGTCAATTTGGACATGTTGGGCTAGACATGGTTCTAGGTTGGGCTAGCCTTGGGCTAAGTCCAAATGGAATGGTTCAAATGATCAAGGGAGATGTTGTGAAGATTTTTCATGAAGGGATGAAGTGGAAATTTTGGGGCTAAGGCCATCAATTTGGTGTGATTTTGAGACATGGCCAATTTGGGGGAAATTTGAGGCTTTTTTGGACTTAAGTTGAAATAAAATGAAATTGAGGCCTCACCAAGGCCAATTGAAGGTCAAGTTTGATGTATGGGGATGTTATGAAGGTTTTTAAATACAAATTGTGGTAAATGGAGTAGGTCATGGGTTCAATTCGGTGGAACCAAGCATGGGGCCAAAATTGGGGTTTTGATCTAAATCAAAATTGGGTTCAAATGATGGACTAATTGAGCTTGGATTTTGTCTAAATTGGTCACATCAAGAGTTGACTTGAGTTTAGAATTGAAATTGGGGTAAATTGAGACCAATTTGATAAACATTTGGAGTGATTTGGAGAAAATATGTGGCAAGTTGGGGGTTTTATCAAAGATGGCTAAATTGGTCAAATTGGGTCATCTGATAGTTGAGAAAAATGATATTAGGAATATTTGGAAGGTTTTGGGAATTTTTGGGATTTTTAGATTTTTTTGGAATTTTTGGGTAAGGAGGGGTATTTTGGTAATTTGGCCAATTTTGGTGATTTTGTGTTGTTTGAGTATTTTCAAGGTGTTTGAAACGATTTTTGAACCAAGTTAGATATTTTGGGTAGATTTGAGGATTTTGGCCAAATTTGGGGTCCCAAGGGTATCTAGGTAATTTGGGGGAATTTAGGGGCAAAAGGCTAGTTTGGGTATCTTGGTAGAGTTTGAGTGCCAACCACCAGTAATAATCCATGAACTAATGGAAATCTCATTTTGAGTTCTCTATGTAGTGGTCTTAGCTAAACCCTAGCCTAGGGCTAGTGGGTCTAGGAGACCACATACATGAGTCTCCCAAAAGTATCAAGGAACCAAAGGCAAGAAGTTTAAGTTTAGGATTGTGAGTGATTGTGAGTGCAAGTATGTACTTTAAGCCCTAGACCAACACCCAGGGTCAACCCTAAGGTCCAGCTGTCATAAGGGTGAATCATCTTGAGTTCCCCCGTAGTGACCCCACCTACTAAGTGCTAGAGGTTAGGACCAATATGTGGAACTTCAAGTTGAGTAGAGAAGAGGTAGAATTTCTAATGTTGAGGTTTTCTTGTCTACTTTTCTAAGAATAGTTAATATGAAAGTCTTATGGCTCTACTAAGTGCTAGAGGTTAGGACCAATATGTGGAACTTCAAGTTGAGTAGAGAAGAGTTTGGTTATAATGGTGAGGGTTCCTTGTCTAGTTTTCTAAGAATAGTCAATAGGAAAGTCCTATGGCTAGACCTTAGGCTACTAAAGAGGAAAAACCAAACCTCAACCAAAAGTGAGGTCAACAGTGTTATGTTGTGTTGTTGAGACTCTGTTTTGATGTTATGTGAAACTATATTGTAAAAAACTTTTTTCATTTTTAGAATTTAGTTTAGTTCTATTGTTATTTTCAACACTTTGTTATCTATTGTGATTAACTCTTTCTCAGCAAATTTTATATGTTTTGATGTTCTGTGCAATTTAATGTTTTTAGCCTTATAGTTTTCATATTAGCATCTGCAGTATTTCAGAATTTATGTTAAAAAATCAAAATCTCCAACAGAGATAATCTTTTTTATGTATTTAATGCTTTCTTTCACCCTTCATTTTTAAAGTTCTTCATGTAAAAAATTCTTTAAAAAANTATTTGTCCTCACTTAACTAAATTTTCAAAGTTTTAAAGCTAACATGACCTTCCATATTAAGGGTTAACTCTAGATAACCATATTTATGTTTCTAAATATATATTAAATTTAAGTAAAAATTTTCAATAATAATGGTTAATTCTAGGGGCTAAGATATTTTGTAAAAGAGATAAAACTATGTTTTTCTATTTTTAGTAAAGAAAATTTGTATTTTTGAAATATTAAAAAAAACTTTAAAAGATTCATGTAAAAAGAATAGAATTAAACATTATGAAATCTTTAAGTTAATTTAAATTTGTTAAGTGAAGAAATGTAAAAAGATTTTAACTTTATGAAGAGGATAGTGAAGTTCAAAATCATTAAAGGCTATCCAGATATAGTAATCCTCCAAAAAAAAAAGAAAAGAAAAAAAAAGAAAAAGAAAAGATGTGGGGAGAAGCTTGAGGAGATGCCTAATTAAAAATTGGTTTCACTTGAATCAACTTAAGGAAAAAGTTTGCAGATACATTTTCAAAACTTTTGATTTGAATATTAACTTAATTATTAAAAAAGTTTTATGAAGTTTTTTTTCTTATGAATTTCTTAAGTGACTTTAATATAACAAATTGCAATTTTTCTTGAAAGATATAAAATATCAAAAACCTTAGAATTAATTATTGAATATCTTTACACCTTTAGTATTAACTGGAATTGTTTGGAATTTTTCTTAAGTTAATCTATTATGTTTAGAGAACTAAAATATAGAAGTTTAAAAGTTAAAATCCTTACCATAAGTCATATTTTTATGTAGTAGAGAAGTTACTAGAGGACAAGTAACGTATAAGTTTGGGGGATTTTGATACACCGAAAATATATACATTTTTAGGCCCATATTTTGTACTTATTTCTGGTGATATTGCACTTTAATGGAAGCTATTTTGGAGTTTTCTTGCAGGTTGTTGATTTTTAAGGCTTAAAGCAAAAAGGATAAAATTTGGAGTCAAAATGACGTTTTTGAGGAAATACTCAGTGCCGTCAGTGCCAAGGTCAGCTTCGATGGCACAGAGAAACCGAAAGCTGGGGAATTTTTACTCAACAATGACGGCGCCAGACTAGTGCCGACGGCGCCAAAGGTGATTTATACCCCATTTCTAGAAGGTTTGATGTATTTGGACAATTTTTGACGAGTTTTTGGAGGCACCTCTTGGAGAACAAACCTTGGGCTTTATTTGGGGTCAAATTTCATCAGAAAATGGGCTCTTCTACGTTCTTTTTTCACTCCACAACGTTCCACCACGCCACATTTTGATAATCCATCTTCATTCCACCACCATATTGAAGTCAGTGAGTAATTTTGCTTTCATAGTTTAGAGTTTTTGTGGTGAGATTTAGTGTGAAACTTTCTGTAAGAGTGTTGGAAGGAGAAAGTGAGAGAGTTCCTCTTCCTGCATCTCTAAGGAAAGGCTACAAAGGATTTGCTTTGAGAAAGAGTTCCAGATAAGTTTGTTTATTTATTTATTATTGTATGAACTTTCTTTTATATATAAAATTTGTGTTTTGTTGTATTTTTCTTATGAAGTATGAGTAGTTCCCTCTATCTTTCCCCCTACTCTGAGACATGATGAAATGAAGAGATAAAATAAATGTGTCATAATTAAAATATAAAATAAATTGTGATGATTTTTCAACCCCGAACTTAATTTACATTTTAATCTAGAAAATTGATTTGTTAAAATATGTTGTGAAACATATGATCCGGGAAATGGAGTATGAGTTCTACAACAAAGTGAGAATCACATTTAAGTCCATGAAGGAATATTTCGTTCATGGAATTAAGTGCAAATAAAGGTCACATTTGATTTCATGAAGGAGAAATTTGTTTAAGAAATTAAGTGTAAATAAATAGGGAAATATTCTTTTTTGGGTGTAGAATTGGAGAATCTTGTCACATTTGATTTCATGAAGGAGAAATTCGTTCAAGAAATTAAGTGCAAATAAATAGGGAAATATTCTTTGTTGGGTGTAGAATTGGAGAATCTTTAGGGGGACAGACTAAAATCCCCAGAAACTAAAGCGAGAGTTAGCCTTCAGGTGAAGGGAAGGGGAGCTATGGAGTGGGATCTGGTATCCTCCTAGCCTAGCCACGGATTTAGGGACTAAACCTATGATTAACCAAATATTTTCTATACACTATATTAGGGTAGAAAATTAAAATTGCACCTATTTGACACAATACATATTATAAACATTTATGTCATCTCATTTCACCAGAATTTCATTGTAGTGGGAATGATGCTTTTTCACATAAGAAATATTCATTACATAAACATAGTTAGTAGATTAGTAATTATTATTCAAAATTTGCATTTCTGTTTTGCTAATAGTTAAGTAATTTAGTTTGGTTAATATATCACATTCCAAATTAGTGACATTGATTCCGTTTGATTTTCTGTAAATTTTTTGTTAAAATTATATCAGTGCTAACTTGCTCCTTCCCCGTAAAATCGATATTTGGGGCTTAAATAGAAAGTCCAATATTAATTGATAATGATACATATAATTACGTAGAATCCCATTATTAATTAGCTATAATTATTTATATTTTACACAACTTACTTTTCATATAAGGATCAAGTTTTTGGCACTATAGTGGTGTCAACTTCATAAATCCTTACATTTCAAAATTGGGATCAGAGTCGCCATAGATGTCAATGTTTGTTATATCCATCAAGATTGCCAACTCTAATCCGGTGATTAAAGCTACATATTCTGCTTTGTTGTTGGTACATGACTCTGTCTAGTGGTATGAGAACCTCAACATACCCTTATTTGGTGTGATAAAGTCAATCCAATACATACTTTGCCTGGAAGGACTGTCCTTGATCCTTTGTCTTTTCTGGCTGACGAAGCACCGTCGAAGTACATTTCTCAGCGTTATGCATTGGAGAATTCCATTTTAAGTACTTGCTCATCTTGTAAATCGTTGTTGAGAGGGGACCCAGCTGACAGTGGGTGTGCAAGAAGAAAGTCTACTAGAATCTGTCCCTTGATAGCACAGAGGGGAACGAAAGTTATATCAAATTGTAATAAGATCATTAACAATCTTGTTAGACATCTGGAGAGTGTTGGTCGAGTCATCAAATATTGCAACGGGTTAACTTTTGAGATTAGGGTGATCTTATGAGAAAGCATGTAATGTCTAAATTTTTGTGCGGCAAAAATTAATGCTAGACAATGTTTCTCGATAGGTGGATACCTTATACCTGTCAGTATTAGATGGCGACTCAAATAGTTGAGTGCATTTTATTTACCCTCATCATTGACTTGGGCTAAGAGGGTCCAAGAGAGTCATCTAAGGCCGCGGTGTAAAGTATCAAAGGTTTCCCTAGGATAAGGGCTGCCAAAACAGGAGGTGTCATTAAGTATTTCTTAATTTCCTTGAAGGCTTGCTGGCATTTCTCTTCCCAAAAAAATTTGATGTCCTTTTTAATTAATGCTGAGAAGGGCTGACATCTACCTAAGAGATTAGAGATAAAGCGTCTCAGATATGCCAACTTCCCTTAGAAGGAACGTAGTTGTTTCAAGGTTTTAGGAGGAGGCATTTCCAATATAACTTTAATCTTGTTTAGGTCGATCTCAATTCCCCGATGACAGACAATGAATCCAAAAAACTTCCTAGAGGTAACGTCAAAAACACACTTTAAAGGATTCAATTTAAGGTCATGTTGTCGTAAACCTTCAAACACGATCCTCAAATCATACAAATGGTCTATTTTTTGTTTACTTTTGATGACCAAATTATCACATAGCATTCCACTTGATTGTGAATGAGGTCATCAAAAATCTTTGTCATTGCATGTTGGTATGTTGCACCAGTATTCTTTAGGCCAAACGACATCACTGTGTAACGAAAAATTTTAATCGGTGTTCTGAAGGCTGTAAGTGCTGCATCCTTAGGAGCCATCGTGATTCAGTTGTATCCCGATGATCTATCCATGAAGGAAAAAATTTTGAGTGTTGAAGCGATATCCACCATCATTTCTAGTATTGGTAGTGGAAACTCGTCTTTCGGACATGCCTTGTTCAAATCCCTGAAGTCGACACAAACACGTATTTATCCATTCTTCTTCTTGACTAGAACATTATTGGCTAACCATGTGGGGCATTGCTCTTCTTTTACAAAGTAAGCATCTATTAATTTCTTCACCTCGGTGATGACTTGATGCTCTATTTTGACGTGCATTCTTCTGGGAGCTTGTTTCACTAGGGTTATATTCCTATCCACCCCGAGTTTATGAACCACAACCTCTGCTGACAGTCCTGACATTTCATCATAGCTCCATGCGAAGAAATCTTTGAATTTTGTTAACAATCTAATCAATTGCAGAGATTCTTCATCATTAAGTAGAGAACTTATAAATGTTGGTTGGGGTTGCTCTTCAGTCCCAATGTTGATTTCCTTTAATTCATCAACAATGGATTTAATTTCCTCCTCATTTTCTGGCGGAGCATCTTTTATTAGCTGATCAGTAGATTCATCCTCTATATCGAGGCAATCCTCTTCCGATTCACCAGTAACAACCATACAAAATTCTGAATCATCAATCGGTCTAACTGTACCAAATCTGAGACCCTCTTTCGAGTTTGGAGTTTGACTTTTAATATTCCATAATTTTTTAAACAGTTGAAATTTATCTTTTGGCATTTGTTTTGGCAAGTATCTCTGTTGAATTAACTTTTATACACAAGGCAAAAAGTAACCAAAATGCAATTCTATTAATTAATTAGGATCATCTTCCAAGTTTACATGATTTTCAAGATCCGTAGAGGTAGAAACACGGTAAAATTTGATCGGCTTTGAACCAACACTACGGACTCCCTTGACCTCTAAACTCTCGACCTTTTGAGGGAGGATCGGAGTAAGGGTCATAGCATTCACATATCAGTTTATATGATCATACATCGTCTCATATTCGTTTTTCTCTGTGTCTTCTAAGGATATCTCTTATTAAGGCTTTTTCTAACTTATCATCATCATTTCATCTTTGGAACTATCTTCATCACCAATGTTGATGGTTGGCCTAGTCCGTTCAACGATTAAGTTGATTCTTCCACGTCCATGTCCCCGGCCTTGACCTTGGGTGTGAGAACTAAAAGAACGTCTACCAACTTATTGTAAAGGAGTGGTGGAAGATCATTAAAGCAGATTTGAATGGCTTCCTCTTTGCAATTTTTCTGAATCTTCACTTTTATTTATTGCAATTTCATGAGAGAAGACATTTTTCTTAAGAGGTGCGTAGTAGGCAACAACTTCATGAATACCAACTTCATGAGCTGAAAACGGTTGTAAATCTCCCTTGATGCAATGTTCTTGTCCTTCTTTATAGTACTTAATACGTTAGTGTAGAGTTGATGGAACCATATTATGTTCGTGAATCCACGGTCGACCCAGTAGAGCGTTAAAAGAGGTCTCGACATTGATGATATGAAATTTAGAGGTTATTGCTAGTTCTCCATCCTTCATAAACAGTGTAATAGATCCAAGGGCTCTCTCTCCCTTTTGGTTGAATCCTCTTAACATCATTTTATCAGACATAAGAAATTGAGCTTCAATGTCCAAATAGGCCAGTGTCCATAGACTCATCAAGTTAAGAGATGCTCCATGATCTACTAAAACTCCGGACAACACAAATCTGTCGATGTTAACGGAGATGTAGAGTGAATGATTGTGGTCGGCAGTACCGAGCAACAAATCTTTATCTGTGAAGGTTACCCCAAGTTGTTCTTTCAAAGAATAAACTTCATCTGAGGATGTGCTAGCTAACTATGCTAAAAAAATCTCTGGGTCAAGCAAGGCTAGAACCAGAGACTCTCTCATCTCCTTTGATAGGATCAGAACATCGTAGATGCTTAATTTGGCCGGCAACTTCCTAAGATGAGCTAGCATGTTGTAATTCAATTTGTATGATCCTCTAATTTTCTCTTGGTTATGTGGTTCTTCCACTGGTGGAGGTGGAGGTAGTTCTTCTCGAGTTAATATATGTTTTCCTTTATCTGCTGGAGCTGTTCTCGGGGGTAACACTCTCCCGCTCCTTAAGTTCACTTCTGTAATTTCTTCTTCTTCTTGAGATATCATTATCAAATCTTCCAATGTTTCTTCTTCATCGGGAAGATCTAGCAAGCGGTGCACCGTGGTGCTCGAGAATTGGTTCCTCACTCCCAGTGATGTCGTAAGAGGTATTTTCAATGTCAGCGAGTTCATCGGACTCAATTATGATTTGAGGATCATTTTGAGAATTGAGATTGAAGCTAGATCGGTCAAAATCAATTATGTTATCACCAGAAACAGTTAAAATGTAGCCGAAATCATAATCACTATATTCATAAGACCCTAGAGGGGCAAAAAGATAATCATACAAAGTTAGGGGTTTAAATATTTTCTTCCCCGAATCTGACATAACGAATCTAGTTGAGGCAATCCCTATCCTACCCCCCCATGCTATCAGTCTTCGTAGTAGTGTTCTTCTTCTTCTTTGTCTTTGACGATGACGAATCTCTTAGTGAAATCTTTGTCTATGCTTGTTTTGATGGATTCTAGATTTGATTCAATTTTTTCTTGGATGATTTGCTCCAAAATTCATTCCATCCATCTCTTCTGGTATATGCGGAAGATTGTTTCGATGAATCCTGTATTTGGTTTAGGACCTCTTGAGCTCGTTCCAAGTTTACTTTGTCCATCTTCTCCAGTATATGGATCAATCTTTGAGATTGGTTCGGCCGAAATCATATTTATGGCACCTTTTTCAGGTTCTTTTAAAATTCTTTTGGGATCGTTATATTCTCTTCCTTAAGGTTCTTCTCAAGACAATCCTTAAAGATGAAGCATTTTTCTATGGTGTGCTCAAGCAATCTATGATATGGGCAATAATTTGGTTGATCCTTCTTGTCAACCTCTTTGGGTTTCTTTGGATCTGATAGTCTGAACTCAGGTTTCTTCATCAGACTTCTGAACATTTTTTATACAGCTTCATTTTTGAAAGAATACACCATTTTCTATCATTCTGCTAGAGATATTCTCTTATTCCTTGTTCGAAGTGAATCTTCTTGAGGCAGTTGCTGGTTTGACTGGCTTCTCTGTTTCTGAGCATGCTGTGATGAAGATTGGTGAGGATTTTCTTGATATATTTTCATTATTTGCTTTCCTTTGTCGACAATCACTATTGTTCCTGAATCCTTTTCAAATACTCTGGTTGCCTTGGATTTCTCGTGAGAATACATATGTTTGATTTCCTCTTGAAGACTGTTGGCTTTGCTGAGTAGCTTCTTGAAGGATTTGATGGTGAGTCCCTTGAGCTTGAAAGCTACTGGCCCATGGATACTCTTGAGTAAGTTCTCAATTGTGTGATGTTCCTGTAGCTGAGGTTCACAATTCATGTTAAAGTTTCTCAACCTCAAAATATAATCCACTAAAGTTTCATTGCGCTTTTGTTTTTCCATCATGAGCTCTTCTATAGAGACATGGTGTTTTGCTCCGGTAAATCACTTCACAAATAATTGTTCCGGCTTGACAAATGTCTTAACTGATCCGTTGGATAAATCATCATACCAATCGAAAGCAATCCCTGACAGGCTATTGAAAAACTATCGGAAGAGTAAAGCTTTGCAATTTCTTGTGTTGCCACAAATGGCTCGGAAGTGTGCCATATGTTGTCTGGGATTTTTAGTTCCATCAAATATCTTAAAGTTTGGGGCCACAAAGCCCTTGGGGAAGGGTACGACATTGAATTCTTCCGGGTAGGGTCTACTCTTTAGAATCAATGCACCACCCTAAGATTGGGTTAAGGCTTCCCGAATTTGTTCAACCATTTGATTAAATTCCTTCTCTGGCATGGCGTTTGATGGAAAATCCTTCTTTTGTTGCTCATCTCTGCTTACTGAGGAAATTTCTCTTTGTTCGTCTGTGATGTGTATGATTTCTGGTTGGTTGATCTCTGGAGAGGTTAGTTGTGGTGCTTGTGATTGCTATTGAATGGTGGCCATGACGGTCATGGCCGCGACCATTTCTTCTAACCTTTTCTTTAGTTTGCTGACTTGCTCATCCCTTAGAAGGATAGCTCTATGCAACTCATCTACGACGTTCTCTTTAAAGAGAGGTTGAGCCTCATGCGTAGATGTAGCAGCTTTGGTTTTAATGACATGGGCATCCATGAAATCCTCTTCGAGGTAATCATTATATCTAAAATTTTCATCATCATCATTTATGAAAACTCTTTGTTCTCGAGCTAACTTGGAAATATTGACTCTGAGCTTTTCAAATTTTTCTTCGATTATTTATTCTTTGATTATCTTAAGATCTAGAGGACCTTGCTGGACCTCCTCCTCTTACTCTTTTATCTCGTTGGCAATTGTTGTGACAATGTTAGATACTTCAGATCCTGGCTTCATTCTATGCTCTTGCCCTGTGGGCTTACTGGACTGTATCGGTACAGCGACCTTGGGTATCCACAACTTTTCTTTTGACGATGATGTCTCAGGACAGAGTGTCCTAGTAGAAACATTGGTATGTTGAAGGGAAGTATGCTCTCCGTGGTGCAGGCCGACTACTGTACTAGGCAATTTTTTCATCTTTTCCTTTGGAATTTTAAGAATGTCTTTGAAGTGAGTGATTGATAGGACTTTCGGACCCAATCTTTACTTAACTGGTCTACGGCTTGTGGTCCTGGTAGCGGTAGAATCTATGGTGACAATAGCAGTGTTAAGTCTGCTTCCCAAGTTGAACCAGACTGGAATACGAGCAAGAGCACTTTCAGTTGAATTCTAAGATCGTCTGGCAGATTTGACATCCCTTAAAATTTCTTTCTTCTTACAAGGGAAAATTGCATGTCCCACTCGTTTAAGTAACTCATTAACTGAGCAACCCTCTTTGGCAGCTAGTCTCTGAAAAACTGAACTTACTCGGGTAACAGGAGTATGTTTCTTTTTCTCCACACCCTGTCCATGAAGTGTTGGTAATGCGGCGGTGATTTTATGGATACTCTCATATCCAACGGTATTCATTAAAGGATGGAACTTACTTCCCCGCAGAAGTGGATATGTTTCTAGTAATCTTGATTCATTTTGGTGAAAATCTTCCTTAGCGGGTAGCTCCTCAAGAACCTGGGCTTTAATGGCCCTTCAAACTCTTCTGTTGTGGTTTCTCCTTAGAGTTCGGGTTAGTGGTGCAGTTCTTGAACTCGATCTTATTCTGAATACTGATGGTGGGACAGCTAATCCCTTAGTCAGATCTTCTTTCCCCTTAGTAGCAGCGGGGACAGTAGGCTTGGTAGGTGACATAGTGGCAACAATAGTCTTGGTCTTCTCATAAAAAGGGAAGTCCTGAAGACAGTTCAGGTTGAATTCAGCAGACGACTTCTAAACTTCTGGAGCGGTGACTTTCATTATAATGAATGACGCTTTCCCAAGGATGACCTCGAGATCTTTAAATCCGGCTCCAAACTTAATGGTAGGAGCGACATTGCGGGCTTCATGGCTTGTTGGCAAGTTGCAAGAAAAAGTCAGCATTGGGAAGACCATTGCAACAGCTTTAAAAAAGGAAGTTTTAGGGTTAGCTATATGGCTAAAACCTTGTAATATTAGTGTAAGCAGTGAAAATTAACAGAGGTTGGTCTATAGACCGGGTAAGTCTTAGTTTATGGGGATTTTAAAATTTTTAGTAAAAATGTAATCTAAAAGTAGAAAAATTTAATTAATTTTAAAGCGGGCGCGGAACAATATAATTTGATTTAATTTGCAAAATAGCAAATTAAAGTCGCAAAGGAGATGTGAAGTGTTTTAGGACCTAGTGCGGGACCCATTTAGCAACACACAATGCCCAGGTGAAACTAGTGCACCAACACACCTATTGGGGTTCCGACCCTACATGAAGATTAAAAGTGTCCTTAATGGCCTCCTGAACCTCTCTATCCAAAGGTGATTAAACTGACAGTTCTGAAGTCCAAGAAGTTGGTCGTCCTTTCCCAAGACAGAAATGGGTAAAGTATGTCAACGGAAGAAGAGTAATTTGATCCAACAGGTTCATAGACACATTAACGATGTGTGAAGATAATATTTTTTTATTTAAATAGAGAGAAAAGCTTGTCCCCAGCGGAGTAGCCAGAAGTTGTCTGCAATATTTTTGGTTATGGAGTTTCCCGTAAGAAGTTTTCGGCCACCGTAATCAAAATCCCGTCGCCCGCTTCAGAAGGAAATTTTTATATAGATTTAAGTTTAGAAAAATATGAAGAAAAAACTGACCCCATATTTTTCATAGTTTAAATGAAAGAGCGTTGTACCTCAAACCTTGTATCTATCCTGAAGGACAAACACAAGACTTGAGGATGATGCTCAATCAAATAAACTAAGAAATATATGACGTCCATTTGGTCTGCAAATCAATTTTATTTGCGGACAATTTCTCCTATTTAATATGAAGAATTAAATAAAGTTTATATTAAGCTGAGTTCGGAAGTGCAAACCCCTATAGTTAATTACATCTTAGATAAATGAAGTCACCTAATAAAACTCTAGATAAAAATCAGGAAATATTATCTTCAAGGAGGTCAAAGGACATGAATTTTCAACAGTATTGGACAGAGGTGTGAAATGGGATTGGCTCAAATTCGGAGATTTTTGTTGTAGAGTCCAAAGGAGCAAGAACTAGGGGATGTCATGGATCTAGAGGATAGCCTCGGTGACTTCCCAGTCAATCTTATTATTTCGCTTAAGTTTTGAGAAGAAATTTATTTGAGTGTTTCATCCTGTCAATTTTATTTTTTAGGGCTTACATTTGTATGGAATTATCACACAAATAGCCTGAAAGATGTGAGGATTTAGGTCGTGATGAACGACAACCTCAGAATCCTAAGATGAGTTGGGCTTTATATTATACAGCAGAGCTGTACAAAGGCCTAAAGATGAGTTGAGGATTTATGTTGCATAAGCAAACTACCTCGAAGTCCTATGGATTTGTTGTTTAATTCTAAGGAAGAAAATAATTTAGCTAGGGAAGAAATGTTTTACAGTTGAAGATGGCTGTGCTGCCCACCATATTAGTTCCAAGCTCCTCGTCGTGGCGAGTTTAATTTTTCTAATGTGTCAAGTTATGAGGTCAAATCAGGTGGCCCTATGGTTGTAGTTTCTTAAAAATTTATTGGGGCATGTTAAAGTTGATTAAAATGACACCGGTTAGGATCCGACGGTTCCTTCATTCCGACACCATTAATTTCTATTGGATTCAATTTGTCCAAATGAATTTACTAAACTCAACTTAATGAGTTTCGTACTTTCATTTAGACCATAGGTTACCTCCTCCGAGGGATTCCCGATCATCTGATAGAGCCATCTTAATTTAGTTGTAATTGTGATTTTGTGATGTTTGGGATTAAATTTTGAGTTTTCTTATATTTTGGATGTTGTGGAGGTGAATTTTATCTTCGCTGATTTTAATTTTTTGTTTTGGGTTTTGATTTTGTGGCTATCCTAACAGTTTTGGTTTTCATATAGGGTGACATGTTTGTTTAGCATGCGAGTTTTATAAGCATAAAAAATACAGTATGAAAGTACAAGAAATACGACACTGTAAGCTATAATAAGCGTACCTGACGAGTCTTCTCGTTCCACCACCTGAAACTCAAAATGCATGTGAGAGCATTTTATATAAAGCAAAAAAGTAAGGTTTTAATGATCTAGCCAACCCTAGGTCATATCTTGGTGGGTCCCTATTAATTTGATTAAGGATGATTTTTGTTAGGCAAAATATATTATGTTTAGTAGGCCTCCGAGGTATCCAACAAATCTGGAGAAAGAAGCAAGTCCATGCTTCCCTCTCACTGTCTGGTGAAAAGTCTTGAGCTCTTTTTAAACTTATTATGTTTCTTAATAACCCATCTTGTAAATACCTTTAATGCTCAATGAACATTGATGTTTCAATTATCCTTAAGAGTAGGGTAATTATCTCTTATATATCAATTTGAGAATTATGTGGGTGAAGACCCTTAAAGGGGCAAGTTAATGTTGTCAAGACACTTCACCAACTTTTTAATTTGGGCTTGTAGTGTTTTTAAAGGTGTTCAATTTTTATTCACTTTTCTAATCCTCATTTAATCATATTTTATTTAGTTTAGGTCACTACTAAGCCCTTAAGATCCTAGTGGATCTCTCAGTTGTATATGTATTTTTAAAAAAAGTTGAATTTTAAGTGATGACGATTCATTTTTTGAAAGTCATTTGAACATCAAAAAGGGGTGTTAAATTAGTGAGTTATCAACACCCAAAATCATAACCTTATGTCTAGGATCATTTAATTGACTAGACTTCCAATTTTAATAATTTAAAGAAATTACAAATTTATCCTTTAATTAAGAAAAGTGAGATTGGTTTCTACCAATTAATCCCCTTATGTTTCAATCATCCAAATATGTTAATTAGATCAAAAGGTTACCCATTTCCTTTTCTTGAATTAAGCCTAAATTTCTAAAATTACACTTTTGCCCGTAAGGCTCTAATACTTCATATTTCATTACATTTAATTCAAATGACCTTGGAATTTTTATCCCATCTCACTCATGGATCAATTAAGACATCAGAGGAGAAAATGTGATTTTTCAAATTTTAATTTAATTTATATNTCCAACTTGGTTTATTGTTTAGGTTCTGATACAAGAATGTTAGCCCCCAGGTGGAGGGAATCGAGGGAACTCTAGAGTGACAGCTAGTATCTTCCCTGCCTAGTCGGTCTTCAGAACTATTCAAACTTTAAATTAGCCAATGTTCTTTATAGCATCTCTAGTAAGGGTAAAAAATATTATTGCTCCTATTTGGCATTACAAAATTTGCATACTTTCACAACAGAATTTCTATACTTATTACTGATTCATGATAAGAAGAAAGATATTTTCATAGTAAGTACTTTTATTCTAAAAAAACTTTAGTTATCTTTTTTAAGTTGTTACTATTTCGTTAAAATATCAAAAATACCAAAAATATTTAAATTTTAAATTCCTACAAAAAATGTTTTTAGTTTAAGTAATTACCTTTTTAAAAATAGAAATTTTTTTCTAAAAAGTGCATATTGCATAATCTTCCCCGTGGGTTCCATATTCAAGTCTTAATCAAAAAGTCCTATATTACTTGATAATGATACGTATACCAGCGTAGTATCCCAATATAAATATATATAAATTAAAAAAGCTAAATTCTTATTTTTCTTCAAGATCAAGTTTTTGGTTTTGTTGCAAAATAAAGAAATATAAGTGAAAAATACTATCAGAATTATTGTTATACTGTGCATAAGCATTAAGTATTCTAAAATCAAGTTTTTTGCATCGTTGTCGGGGATTAAAATCTTCAAGTTGTGGTGTCAACTTCATAAATCCTTACATATACAAAATATCAAGATCAATAATCCATCCTATAAATACATTTAATGCTCAATGAACATTGATGTCGTAATTATCCCTATGAGTAGGGTAATTATCATTTATAATTTAATTTAAGGATTATGTGGGTGGAGACCCTTAGAGGCGCAAGTTAATGTTACTATGACACTTCGCCAATTTTTTAACCTGGGCTTGTAGTGTTTTTAAAAATGTTCAAATTTTTTGCTCGCTTTTCTAATTCTCATTTAACCAAATTTTATTTAGCCTAGGTCACTACTAAGCCCTTAAGATTTTGGTAGATGTCTTAATTATTTTAAAAAGTTTGAACCTTAAGTGGTGATGATTCATTTTTCTTAAAGTCATTTGAGCATCAAATAGGGGTGTTAAATTAGTGAGTTAGCAACACCCAAAATCATACCCCTAGGTCTATGATCATTTAATTGACTAGACTTCCCAATTTTAATAATTTAAGGAGGTTACAAATTTATTCTTTAATTAATAAAAGTGAGATTGGTTTCTACCAATTAATCCCTTTGTGTTTCAAGCATCCAAATATGTTGATTAGGATCTTAGGTTACCAATTTCTCCTTTCTTGAATTAAGCCTAAATGTTAATTAAGGCTAAATTTTTAAAATTACATCTTTGCTCCAAAGGCTCTAATACCTCATAATTCATCAAATTTAATTCAAATGACTTTAGAATTTGCATCTCATCTCACTCATGGATCAATTAAGACATCAGAGGAGAAAATGTGATTTTTCAAATTTTAATTTAATTTATATATTTACTTATATGCGAAAATAGGATTTTTCAAAGAAAACCATAACTTGACCAAGGCAAAGCCTAATCACTTGAAATTTCTATTGGAGGTAGACTTAGACCATAGAATCATTGTCACCAAATTTTGTGATTTTTTTAGTTTCATTTGAATTATTAGAATTATTTCAATTTTTGGTCTATTTATTAATTATAAAATATTTTAAAGGTAGAAAAATAAGTTTTATATGTTTATTAAATATCTCTGAGATTAAGGAACCCAGTGAAACAAATTTCACATTTTTTTTATTTTTCTTTGAATTGTTAGAATTATTTTAGTGAAAATCCATTTTTAGCCTTTAAAAATTATTTTAAGCTTCAGAATTCAATATCTTCACTTAGAAAATCAGGAAAAGTATTCCAATTGTTTCTCTAAGTGCTTAGAAAATAATTTAGAACATTTTCATGAATTTTATTATTTTGTTATTTTTATCATTTTTTTATTCTTTAAATATTAATTAGAGGCTTAAAAATGGACTTTTTATTTTAATTACAAATTTAGTTTTAGAAAATTCCTCTGATCACAGAGAACTTCCAAAACCAATTTTTATAATTTATTGAATTATATTTTGATTGTTAAAAATCATTTTAGTGTAAAAAATAACATTTAACTTAGAAAATTATTTTGAGTTACCAAATGAGCTCCAAATATTTTGAATTTTTTATGGGGAGTTCTCTGAACTTCAAATTATAGTGGAGATCAAAAACCAAGTTATTTATAAGTTTTGTTTCCAAAAATTAATTTTCTTTGCCTTTTAAGGTTTGTACAAATTAGATGCACTCTTAGACTTAGATCATGAAACATTTTTTAAAGGTTTCTCTGGCCATAATAACCCTTTCAAAATTATCTTAGAATTTTCAAAGCAACATGCTAATTATTATGATTAATTTAAGCAAATAATAGACATAAATTTGAAAAATATGGATCTCTGTCTAGAAATCTTCTCTGACTTTGGAAAAATTAGAGGATGTTTCCTAAGACATAGGCAACAACATGCCAAAATTTTAAGCCATGGCGAAATGTTTACATGCATTGAGAATCAAAAGACTCAAAATAGTTTTTAATTAATTAAAAATAAAATATGCATCAAATAAAATTTAAATTATTTTCACATTGTTCTCCTCTATTCATTGAGCACTAGGATATTTTTATTTTATTTTTATGATTTTTCTATACCAATATATGAATTTTTAAAGTTAGGGAGTATTTTATGATTTATTTAAATCCCTATTTTTCTATTTAAATGTGTGGCGCCACCTCATCCTAGGCAGCTCCGAACGGCGGCGCGGAGCGCTCCCATTCGCTGTGCTTTCCACCCTGGCATGCCACGCGGCCTGCGGTTCACGTATCAAGAGTTCATAAAGCTAGATCTCATCAGTTGATGAGATAAACGCGCGATCAGATGGCTCCTCATCATCGTCCCCAAATAAGCTAACCCGAGAACTGTCTACACTCAAACCTTAAGATCTCCCTCTAAACTTAACCAAATCTCATAGGGTTTGTTCCTAAAGCTTCATCTACTAAAGACAAACCTATCTATATGGATTATCGGTATGAAATACAGTAAATACGTATTGAGAGTGAAAATAGGCTCTGATTAGGGTTGGAGTTCAATACCTTTGTCTGAGAGGGGAGGCCTCAATCAGATAGTTGTAATAGCTTTGATTGGTCCCAACAAACCTCAAGATGAATCCTTGTGGTGAATGGTCTAGGTATGAATTCGGTCGAGCTCGATTTCAGGTGTTGATTGAAGTATATACTAGAGGTTGTTTGAGAGGGGGCTTTTGTGGGGAATCAACTTCTTTCACTGTGGGGAAGGTGTGTGCACGGTTAATTGAAGTTTGATTTACTGTGGAACTGTGGAGAGATATGTCCTGGTTTTTTGGCAAAAATTCAAGCTCAAAATTGAGCTTCCACAGTGAAGCTCAGTGGGGGAAAATGGTTGGCTTGAACTGAGGAGGTCATAGGGAGTCTCTGAGGGCAGTTTGGCAGAGTTTCCTTAAAAAAATTTTAGCTCTCTTTCATTGGCCATGGAGATGAGGTTTAAATAAAATTGTCTTAGGGTGGCTTTCATGGCCTCCATTTGGGTGCAATGTGATGCTTAGGTGGAGGGCAAAGAAGCTCTAAATTTTAAATGGGATGAGTTGGCCTCTAGGTTTGAATTGGGTTTAAATTTTTGAAGTTGGCTCACAATTTTTGGTGTTTTTTGACCACTAGGCTGGCCCACAAGACCAGGCGAGGTGGCCAGGAAGTCAGATGAGCCAGGGGGAGGCTTAATTATGATTTACCCCCCAAGGGTTAGTGATGATGAGCGAGAGTTTGCAAGTTGGGTCCAAAAATGGATTAAAATCCCTTAATTTGGGGATCCATTGGTCCATATCATGCTTTTGTGGGTTTTTCATGGTTTAACATGGTCTCTAGGAGGAGTTTGGTGGCTGTGGAGTCATAAAGTTGGTGGCTTTAAGGTGGCTAGGCCAATTTTGGTGCATGGGTCCAATATGGGTCCAAATGACCAAAGCTTAGGTTTGGGTTAGGCTATCCATGACTTTGAGATCAATTTATTGATCAAAATTGTGTAGATGATTGTAATTAACATTTTTGGTGAAGTTTTGAAGTAATTTTAAATTTAATAGGAAGCTCAATTTGAAGGATTTTGAGATTTTAGTTAATTTGGGCATGTTGGACTATACTTGGGCTTAGGTTCAGCTAGGCTTGAAATTTGGCTCAATTAAATGGTCCAAATGATCAAGGGAGATTCTATGAAGATTTTTCATGAAGGAATAGAGTGGAAATTTTGGGACTAAGGCAATCAATTTGGTGGAATTTTGAGACATGGCCAATTTAGGGCAAAATTGGGGATTTTTTGGATTTGGGTTGAAATTAAATAAAAAGGAAGCTTCACCAAGGCCAATTGAAGGTCAATTTTGATTTTTATGAGTGTTATGAAGAGTTTAGGATTCGTATTGAGTCCAATTGAGTAGACTATAGGGTTCAATTTGGTGGAACCAAGTCATAAAGCCAAAGTTGGGGTTTTGACTTAGATCAAAAGTGGGCTCAAATAATGGGCCAATTAAGCTTGGATTTGGTTTATATTGGTCATATGGAAGGTCAATTTGAGTTTATAATTGAAATTGGAGGAAATTGGGACCAAATTGATGGACATTTGAAGTGAATTTAGGGAAATTGGGCCTTTAAAGGCAATTTGGGGGTTTTGATCAAAATGGTCCAATTGGTTAAATTGGGTCATGTACTAGTTGAGAAAAATGAAATTAGGAATATTTGGAATGTTTTGAGAATTTTTGGGATTTTTGGGGATTTTTGAAATTTTGGGCTAATGAGGGGCATTTTGGTAATTTGGCAATTTTTTTTGTGATTTTGGCTAATTTGGGTGTTTTCAAAAGGTTTGAAATGATTTTTGAACAAATTTGGGTATTTTGGGTAATTTTGGAAATTTTGGACAAATTTAGGGTTTCAAGGGTACTTAGGTAATTTGGGATAGTTTAGGGGCAAAAAGGCCAAGTTGGGTATTTTTGGTAGAATTGGGGTGCCAACCACCATAAATGAGCTATGGACCAATAGGAACCTCATTTGGGTCCTCTATGTACTGGTCTTAACTAAACCCTAGCTTAGGGCCAGAGGGTTTAGGGGACCATCAACATGAGTCTCCCAAAGGATTAAGGGATCAAAGTCAAGAAATTTTGGGTTTGTATTTGTGAATGATTGTGAGTGAGGTGAGTGCAAGTAAGTGCCTTAACTCTAGACAAACGCCCAGGGTCAACCCTAAAGTCAAACAATTCTATGGGAACTCTCCTTGAGCTCCCTCATAATGACCCCACCTACTACGTGCTAGAGGTTAGGACCACTATGTGGTACTTCAAGTTGAGTGGAAAGGAGTTTGAAATTTCTAATGGTGAGGGTTACTTTTCTAGTTTTCTAGGAATAGTCAACATAAAAGTCCTATGGCTATACCCTAGACTACAAAAGAAGAAGAACTAGACCTCAACCAAAAGTGAGGTCAACAAAACCAGATCACCTAGGGTTAGTCTTAAGGTCTGACCATCCTATGAGGGACTCCCCTTGAGCTCCTTCATATTAACTCTACCTACTAAGTGCTAGGGGTCGAGACCAATATATGAAACTTCAGGTTGAGCAAAGAAGGGTTTAGAATTTCTAATGGTGAGGGTTCCTTTTCTAGTCCTCTTGAAATAGTCAATAGGAAAGTCCATTGGCTAGACCCTAGGCTACTAAAGAGGAAAAACTAGACCTCAACTAAAAATGAGGTCAACAAGAATATAAGAAATTAAAAAAAATAAATAAAGTCCGCATCAAGATTTTGGCGTCGTTGTCGGGGATTAAAATCTTCAAGTAGTTGTGCCAACTTTATGAAGCATAGCATATAAAAAAGTCGCATCAACCTTGGATTGGTTAAAGTTAATTTAGATTAAACTGAGTTAGATCAGGTTGGCCTTAAATTGTTTTAAGTTTATATGGTTTAACCTTAGTTAGGTCGAGTTGGCCCCGAATTGTTTTAAGTTGATATATGTTAACCCTAGTTAGGTTAGGTTGACCCTGAATTGTTTAAAGTTAATTTAGGTTAACCCAAGTTAGGTCATGTTGGCCTTGGATTGTTTTAAGTTGATATGAGTTAACCCGAGTTAGATCGACTTGACCCAAGTTTTTTTTTAAGTTGATTAGGGTTAACCAAAGTTAGGTCGGGATGTACCAAGTTTAGTTAAAGTTGATTTCGATCAACCTGAGTTAGGTCAGGTTGACATGAGTTTGCTTTAAGTTGATTTGGATTACCTAAGTTAGGTCGAGTTGGCCTCAGACTGTTTCAAGTTAATTTGGGTTGACCCGATTTAGGTCGAGTTTGCTTTAATTTGATTTGGGTTAACTTGAATAAGGTCGGGTTGTCCCAAGTTTAGTTAAAATTGATTTGAGTTAACCCGAGTTAGGTCTGATTGACCCGAGTTTGTTTTAAGTTGATTTGGGTTAACCCGAGTTAGGTCGGGTTGACCCTGAGTTGGTTAAATTTAATTTTCCAAGTCTTGGTTTGATTGTACTTGAATTAGGGTTTAGCAAAATCAAGTGTAATTTGTGTTAGACTTGAGATAGATTGTAGCTTTAAGGTTTAGTTAACTAAAGTCTAAATTAGGTTAGAGTTGGGTGAGGTTTTTGGGGTTAGGGTTTGGATTAGGTTGGATTAGGCCTAAATTGGATTAGAACTAGACCGAACCTAGGGTTTGATTAAGTTAAATCAAGTCTTAATTTAGTTGGTCTAAGTTAGGTTATACCTAAGATAGGTTTAAAACTTGAGTTAAATTAAGTTAGGTCTAGATTGGGTTTTACCTAAATCAAGTCTTAATTTAGTTAGGTCTAAGTTAGGTTAGACCTAAGATAGGTTTAAAACCTGAGTTAAATTAAGTCAGTTCTAGGTTGGGTTAGACCTAACACAAGTTAGAGTTAAAGTTTGAACTGCGCTAGGTCTAGGTTGGGTTAGACCTAAGTTAAATTCAAAGTTTGTTTGAGGTATGTTTAGATTGGGGCTAGACATAAGTTGAGCTCAGACCTAGGTTGAATTTAAGCTTGAGCTTAGTTAGGTTAGGTCCAATCTGGGTCAGACCTTGGTCTAATTTTAAGTCAGCTCATCAACGAGTTATCATAATTGTGAGGTCAAATTAATAATGCTTCATTATGAAGTGATCCTAAGGCCTTCTAAGTTAATTTTAATGTTTAAATTAGATTTAAGGACAACTTGGGCTAAAATGCAAAATTTCCAATTTTTGCAAATTTACCCCATCTTCTAATTTTATTTTTAATTTTTCAGAGGTGAAAGTGGTCATTTTAATGCTTAGGATTATAGCCCTAATTATTTTTTTAATTTCCATTTTGATTTACATTTTTCTAATTTTTTTTCTTTTATTTTTTATAACTATTTTTCAAAATAATTATAAATTTGATGGAAAATTAGCCATTTTAAGGTTAAGGAGGTCCCCTAACTTTGAAAAAATCAGAAAATATCCCCAATGACAGAGGGGAAAACCCCTCAAATTTTCATATTTTCATGTGTTATTTAATTAATAAATAAATTATATCTAAGCCAATTATTTCATTTTTATTTTTATTATTTTCTCGTATATTCACATAGTTCGGGGGTATTTTTATTTTATTTTTTGTGATTTTATTTCCAAAATTACGAATTTTTAAAATTTGCAAATATTTTCTAGATTCAAATAATTAAGAAAATCCTGAATTATTTACTTAGACCACGCGGCGACATCTCCGCCTTGTACTTGTTGAACTCTCACGCGGCGTCGCACGATTCGTTAAGCATTACACGTGGGTGTTGATGTGGCATCGCTATGTTGCCCTCCCCTCTGTGGTTTTGTCGTTTGGGTTGATCTCTGCTGTCTAGTTTGAATACACGAAAACTGATGACATCCATTCATCGTCCCCGCGAGACTGAAGAGCGAGAATTTTTTGCAATCAAACCCTAAGATCTCGCTCTACACTTAACCAAATTGCATGGGTTTTGATCCTATAGCTTCTTCTAAGTGAGGCAAACCTATATATATGGTTAAGTGGACATGCATTGTTCATTTTCTTCATAAAAGATCAAAATGAGAAATATTTTCAGAAATTAAATCAATTACCTTATTCTAAGAGGTGACGCCTCAATTAGGCTTGAAAAAGACAAATGCCTTGAAGACATGAAGCTTCCACTTGCTTCAATTCGCTCTGAAAATGGCCCTAGCTATGAGCTAGACCAAGTTGTGGCTCGAGTTAGTTTTGGGGTAGGTTAGGGAGCGTAGGAAGGTCAAATTTTCATTGGGGGTGAGGTTTTAGAACCTTGTGAAGCTAATGAGAGAGTTAGATTAGGGCTTTGAAGAAGCTGATGTTAAGGTCGAAAAACACCCTAGATTTTAAAGGTGAATTTTAGGTTGTTTGGTTTTGAGAATGACTTAAGGATGGTGAAGATGAGTCGCTCGGGTCTGTGGGACTGTTTTTTGTGTTGGGAGCAAGGGGCTTAAGAGCATGGCTAGGGAGTTGAGTGTGTGTATAAAGTTCTCAGGTTTCCCTTCTTAAATAGCCATGGTAGGCCATGTAGGGAGCTCTGGTGTGCTTGGGAGAGACTGGTGGTTCCTCAGAGGATGAGTAGAGGAATGAAAATGAGTTGGGTAGAGGTAAACATCCATTCTCCATTTCTTAAGTTTTTGACCATGGAGGCTCCATTTGGTAAGAAAATAGCATGCCCAAGGTGTGAGGGGGTTGGAGGACCTTTTGGTGTCGTGGTTGGGCTCAAAAATGGTTTGGCTTGAACCACCCATGAAGTGATTTGGGTGGGTTGGACTTAGGTTCCATTTGAATTTCACCCTTGGTTAAAGGTGCATGCCTTGTCTTTTAATGTTTGGGTTAGGTCAAATTAGTTTATTTTATTCGTTTGCAGAACCCATGTGTCATGGTGGGTCATTAGGGTCAAGAAGTGTGGGCTCAAGTCATGGGCCTTAGGGTTTGGGCTAAGGCCTCTCATGATTGGTTGGGCATAAGCTTAGGATTGGGCTTTTGTGATTAAGCTTGGCCCAAATGTCTTTAGTTTTTGCCCGGAAGATTAGGTCTAATGGGCCCTGGTAATTAGCATAATCAAATAACTAGTTTAATTATGAGGTTGGCTTCCTCATGCAAATTTAATTCATAAGTGGTTTTAGGTCTTAATCACTTTGAATCAAGTTTGGTTTTGTTTCAATGAGCTCAATTGTTCCATAATTGACTCCAGTTGACTTGGGCCCAATTGAATTTTGGTGATCCTTGGTGATTTCAATTTCTTAGGGTCGAGTTGATGTGTTTGGGGTTCACCCAATTTTTGGTTTAATTAGTCTTGGGAAAGATTTAGGTGAGACCAAGGATTAATTTTCGAGAATCACTCCTCTCTCATTGAATTTTGGTGTTATGAGATTCTTCAGGGCTTTTTAGGGTATGGTTGTAAGAACCCTCATTTGCCTAGGCCTAGCCTTCTGTCTAATGGGCTTTCCCTAGAAAATGAGGATCCCTAGAGTATTCAATGGGTCATTAGGGGAATTCCTCGGATTTTGAGCTCCATGTGTAATCTTGGGCATCTTCCACCTATTGGAAGCCAACTTAGACTCCCAACTAAGTTAGGGCCTCAATCATCTCAACCAAGGTTTGAGGATTTGGGCTTAACCTTAGAATACCCTAAGTGAGCGTAGGATTGGTTAGAAGTCCTATATGGATGAGTTCCATTTCTAGTCATCTAAGAATGTCACTAGGACGTCCTAAGGCTAAATCCTAGGTTCTTATAAAGAGAGAGAAGGTCCTCACAAAAGTGAGGTCAACATATGTGAGCTAGAAAGATCCATTGGATTAGTTCCCTCAGTGTAGGATCCCATGTCAACCGACATAACGAAGAAGTCGATTGTCCAACAAGTCTGAACAAACAAAGATTTGGCCAACCGATAGATAGTTCCACTCGACCAGCTACCCGAACCCATCGGAGTTTACCAAGCAGGCTTTGCCAATACAAGAATTCCAGGCTGCAAGCAGCCGAGCGATGGGAAGTGCCAAGCTGGAGACTATTTATTTATTTTTTATTTACATGTGTATTTATTTTTTAAAACTAAATTACTCTATAGCTGGCTTACTAAAACAAGACAAGCGGATAATTATACTTCTTGGACCCCTCATAGCCTACAAATAGAGGGTCTAAACTCTAGAAACTTTATTCTCTCTCCCCCCTCTCTCTCTCTCTCTCTCAAATTTGTTTGTTTCTCTTTTCCATTCAAAATATTTTGAGGAATTTTATAAGCAAATTATTTACAAATTTTGTATAGTTTCTTTCTATCATAATTTTTTTTCTTAAATTAATATCATAATTTGATAAATCTTATTCTTCTTATATGCAAAAATATATTTGTTTGATATATGAGTACTTTCTTATAAGGAATAGCTCTAGTATGTCGATCAAAATATTTTCTTTCGACCAAAATGAATATTTGAATTTCATATTTTAGAATTCTTTATTTTACTTCTAATTAATATGTTTACTTATTTGAAGACAAACCCACTAAAATTTAGGGGTGTAAATGAACCGAACACAAAAGAACAGAGCTCGTGTTTGTGTTTGGTTCGTTTGAAATTAAGTGTGTTTGAAATAAACTCGTGTTTGAAATTGTTCGTGAAGTTATTGTTCATGTTCGGTTTAGGGCTGTCAAAACGGCTCGTTGTTCGTGAATAGCTCGTGTTCAGCTTGTTAAGAATCTCTTGTTCAGCTCGTTCGCTAAGCTAACGAGCCGAACACGAACAACACGAACAAATATTTGTTCGTTCGTGTTCGACTCGTTTTGGCTTGAAAAACNACACGAACAAATATTTGTTCGTTCGTGTTCGACTCGTTTTGGCTTGAAAAACTACTACTCAATTATATATTTTTAAAAAATATAATTGACTACAAGACTAGAAAGATTTATGATCAATTAAAAGTATTAATTAAGAAAATAGAATAAAAATTATTAAATTAGATTCAAATGATNTGAAAAACTCCTAATCAATTATATATTTTTAAAAAATTTAATTGACTACAAGACTAGAAAGATTTATGATCAATTAAAAGTATTAATTAAGAAAATAGAGTAAAAATTATTAAATTAGATTCAAATGATACTTTAAATCTTGTCATAATTCTTAACATCTTATAGCTACGTGATTAGAGTTGTCAAAATGTCTCTTTGTTCGTGAACAGCTCGTGTTCAGCTCGCTAAGCAAACAAGCCGAACACGAGCAAATTTTTTGAGCTCGAAATATAAACGAGCCGAACACGAGCGAGTCGGACATGAGCTAAGCCCGGCTCGCTTGTGTTCAGCTCGTTTATAGCCCTAGTTCGGTTTGATTTGTTTGAATTGTTCAAATTGTTTGAATTATTCTAAATCTTACAAATTTATTTGTATTGTTCAAATTGTTTGAAATTTTTCTAAAGCTTAAACCTGTATGAAATTAATGCTTAAATAAATATGAATCAGAACACAAATGCATAATAGCCAAAGCACGGCTCACAATAAAATCATAACATTATATCTCATCAAAAAAGAATCAGATATAGAGTCAATATGCTATATTTCATTTCCTAAAACTTCAAAAACTATGTTTCACTCAAAGAAACTAAATAAGTCTGAAAGAAAGATAAAAAAATTTAAGCTAAGAGACTAACGAAGATAAATATGAAATTATAAAATTATAATTTATGAGATTTATTTTTTTTAAAATATAATAAATTATATATATATATATATATATANGTGTTAAGCATCCAAAATCAAAATTAGAATATAATAGAAAGACCAATATGGTGTAATCGCAAGCATCAGTGATGGTGAAAAAATAAAAAACACAACTTGAAAATTCATAAATCATACTAAGCGAAAAAATAATAACAATAAATAAATAAAAAGAAGGCACATTTAACAAACATAAAATAGGAAAATTGAGCACCAAACACCAAACATTACCACGGAATATGTGTCGAAATCGCCAGTCAGCGCCATGAAGATCCTTTGCCACCAATTCCTGAGCAGGGGGTTGCCGATCCATATCCTAAACAAACCAAGATAAAAGGTGAAATTTCAGGGAAAATAAAATGCTAACCAGATACCAAACCGCATGGTATAAAACTACTGCTATAAAGTGATGTTTACCAAAGCAGGGAGGCATTCNGAAGCATTCAAAATCGAAATTAGAATATAATGGAAAGACCAATATGGTGTAATTGCAAGCATTAGTGATGGTGAAAAAATAAAAAATACAACTTGAAAATTCATAAATCATACAAAGCGAAAAAATAATAACAATAAATAAATAAAAAGAAGCCACATTTAACAAACATAAAATAGGAAAATTAAGCACCAAACACCAAACATTACCACGGAATATGTGTCGAAATCGCCACTCAGCGCCATGAAGATCCTTTGCCACCAATTCCTGAGCAGGGGGATGCCGATCCATATCCTAAACAAACCAAGATAAAAGATGAAATTTCAGGGAAAATAAAATGTTAACCAGATACCAAACCGCATGGTATAAAACTACTGCTATAAAGTGATGTTTACCAAAGCAGGGAGGCATTCATCCGCATGTCTCTTCAGCACAGAGAAGCCACCATGGGTGCTTGTATCCGAAGCAGTCAGTGTCTTGCAGAAGGAGCGAACTTTGGGCCGCGGCAGAGGGGGAGGAAGAGTCTCCTTCTCTACTGTGTTCTCATCCTGCTGANCCTCTTCAGCACAGAGAAGCCACCATGGGTGCTTGTATCCGAAGCAGTCAGTGTCTTGCAAAAGGAGCGAACTTTGGGCCGCGGCAGAGGGGGAGGAAGAGTCTCCTTCTCTACTGTGTTCTCATCCTGCTGAGATAATAAACCATAAAACGTCCTCCGAAAAGCTCCACTCCACCAAGCTATATATTTTCAGTTCATTATAACACCATAGCAGATTTGATACCTTGGATTCGGGGATCAAAGTCACTTGTGCAAAAACCTCATCCGTGTCAGGCTCGGCCTAAGAGAGCAAATTGAAATCACTTAACGCCATAAAAACTCAAATTACACAGAGACTGAAATATGAAAAGAAATAAATGACAAAACCTTCAAAAGAACGTTCACAACGCGGCATGGAATCATAGCTGGTAGGTTGTACACTGGCATCTGCTGGTCCGCCACCTGATTAGTCGACGCTTCCACCTGAATTACAGGAAGTAATTTCAATTGGTTTGAAAGAGAAATTGTCCAGTGAAATCCTCGAAGAGATCAAACATAACAAAGGCGAGAGAGCTAAAGCTACCTGTTCTATGTGGCCTTGAGGGAAGTAGAATACTCGCTCGCCGAAGCGAGGCACAGTCACTANAGGTAGGTTGTAGACTGGCATCTGCTGGTCCGCCACCTGATTAGTGGACGCTTCCACCTGAATTACAGGAAGTAATTTCAATTGGTTTAAAAGAGAAATTGTCCCGTGAAATCCTCGAAGAGATCAAACATAACAAAGGAGAGAGAACTAAAGCTACCTGTTCTATGTGGCCTTGAGGGAAGTAGAATACTCGCTCGCCGAAGCGAGGCACAGTCACTAGCGGCCCGGCGCAAGCGTGCCACAGCTCGTTGTAAAGTGCGCCATCCGTACCTGCGAACATCACACCAAAAATACAAGTGATGAAAAACAACCACCTCCAGCAACACCTCAGGAATTGAGGCCGCTTCTAAGTCGGAGATTGAAAGAGGCTTCACCTCCGCCCTCAAAACCGCAACCGTCCTCTGACGCCATACTCCTCACAGTCTCACCATTCTGCTGCTCACTACAGGCCGAGGAAGCGCTTTCCCCTCGGCAATTGTTAGCCTTCACAGAAGCATCCGATGCACCCATGTACATACCCCGTTCAATTTCTTTCCCGGGTCTTAGATCCAATTCAAAACGATAATCCCCACTTTCAAATCCCCTCAAAANGAAAAAATAAAAGTGATGCAAAACAACCACCTCCAGCAACACCTCAGGAATTGAGGCCGCTTCTAAGTCGGAGATTGAGGCTTCACCTCCGCCCTCACAACCGCAACCGTCCTCTGACGCCATACTCCTCACAGTCTCACCATTCTGCTGCTCACTACAGGCCGAAGAAGNCGCTCACTACAGGCCGAGGAAGCGCTTTCCCCACGGCAATTGGTAGCCTTCACAGAACCATCCGATGCAGCCATGTACATACCCCGTTCAATTTCTATCCCGGGTCTTAGATCCAATTCAAAACGATAATCCCCGCTTTCAAATCCCCTTAAAAAACCCAATCAACCAGCCAGAAAAATGCCTTTGCAGCAAGAACATGCCCCCTAATGGCTTATAAACTCACCAGAAGCGTACCAACTTAAGATTACCTCTCTTCTTCATCCGCCAAACTCCACAACTTCTCCATCCCAGCTTCTTCCCCACTCTCTCTCTCTCCCTCTCAGCATGGAGTTATTAGCAATTGGTAGGAAGAACTGGAGCAGGGACGAAAGAGTGCGCGGAGAAACAGAGGACATTATCTCGTGAGGTGTTGTCTCCTAATTTGCTAAACTGGGCCCACCATCAATTTTTAGACCCATGTTTGCTGTTTGGTGTCTGATAGCGACAGTTGATCCTCCTCTCGGGACCGGCCGGACGGACCAGTGTTCCTGGAGCGAACTCCGTACCGGCACCGCGACCGAACCACTTTGTTCCCCCACCGCGCAACACGTGCCACGCACGTGAGCAGCTCGCTCGCGCGCACTCATGTCGTCCGTGCGTGCAAGGCCACAATGTAGACTGTAGAAGTAGAAGTGATCGTATTCATTTGAGGCATAATTTCTATTTGTTTACTAAAATTGATTTTTATTTATATTAAAAAAAAACATAATTTTGTTCTTTTGCTTTTAATCCGCACATGCACTACTTATCTGTTAAGGGGTTCATATGCCATTCAATAAAAAGGTCATGATCATATATAATAAAAATTTTATTTCTATAGTTTAAAAGATATATATATCACTAGCATATAATTATATCAAAATTTTGCATGAATTTTCATTTTTTTTTAACTTATTAATAAGCTATGTCATGGGTGGTTTTAGACTTTGATTACACTTTTATTTTTATAAAAGCCTTTTTAAAAATTGTTGGAAGAAAATCAATTTTTAAATTGAGATAGAAATAATTGTTTGAAATGATTAAAGGCCTGTTTGAAGTAGCTTATAAGTGCGGGCGGCGTTTTCAAAACGCAGTCGTACCGTTTGGTTAGAGCGTTTTGTCAGTTTATTAGGCACTGTATTTAGGTTTTTACGCTAAACGTAAGCCGCATGTCGATCCCCTTATCCTGAAACGCACAAGCTGCCCCAAACTCACCCTAAGAAACTGAGTTTAATTAGAAGCGCTTTTAGATATGCATTGAAAAGCTATTAAAAAGCAATTTATGATTTTTTTTAAAGCACATTATTAAAAAGTTGTTCCAAACAAAACCTTTTTTATGATTTTTTGTTAGTTTGATTATGGATGTTGTTTTTGAGAGATTACAATTTTATTAATATAGGATATAAGGTTGTAGAAGTAGGTGGCACATCCCATCTAAATCTAAATACAACTCCCTAAAAATAAAATCTAAGGAACCATCCACAAAATAAATAAATAAATAAAATAAAAAATTATATATATATGAAAGAAGATAATTGAAATATTAGGTTTAGACTACTGAAAGACGAGAATTTTTAACCTAATAAATCCAAACACACAATTCTAATATTTCTCCCTAATCCACAACTCCCTAATATTCTAATAAAATCTAAGCACTTAGAGCACTTAGAAGCAATTATTCACAAAAATAATAAAATTTTTGACCTGGGCTCGTAGTGTTTTTAAGGATGTTCAAATTTTATGTTCACTTTTCTAATTCTCAATTAACCAAATTTAATTTAGCCTAGGTCACTACTAAGCCCTTAAGATTTTGGTAGATGTCTTAATGATTTTAAAAAGGTTGAATCTTAAGTGGTGATGATTCATTTTTTTTAAAGTAATTTGAGCATCAAATAGGAGTGTTAAATTAGTGAGTTATCAACACCCAAAATCGTACCCCTAAGTCTAGGATCATTTAATTGACTAGACTTCCAAATTTTAATAATTTAAGGATGTTACAAATTTATCCTTTAATTAATAAAAGTGAGATTGGTTTCTACCAATTAATCCCCTTGTATTTCATTCATCCAAATATATTGATTAGGATCACAGGTTACCCATTTCCCATTTCTTGAATTAAGTCTAAATGTTAATTAATGCTAAATTTCTAAAATTACATCTTTGCTCCTAAGGCTCTAATACCTCATAATTCATCAAATTTAATTAAAATGACTTCCAAATTTGCATGTCACCTCACTCATGAATCAATTAAGACATCAGAGGAGAAAAAGTGATTTTTCAAATTTTAATTTAATTTATATATTTACTTATATGTAAAAATAGGATGTTTCAAAGAAAATTCCATAACTTGACCAAGAAAAATTCTAATCACTTGAAATTTTTATTAGAGGTAGACTTATACCATAAAATCATTGTGACCAAATTTTTTGATTTTTTGAGTTTCATTTGAATTATTAGAATTATTTTAATTTTTGGTTCATTTATTAATTATAAAATATTTTAAAGGTGGAAAAATAAGCTTTATATTTTTATTAAATATCTCTGAGATCAAGGAACCCAGAGAAATAAATTTAACATTTTTTTATTTTTCTTTGAAATGTTAGAATATTTTAGTGAAAATCAATTTTTATCTTTTAAAAATTATTTTAAGCTTCAGAATTCAATAACTTCACTTAGAAAATTAGGAAAAATATTTCAATTGTTTCTAAGTGCTTAGAAAATAATTTAGAACATTTTCATGAATTTTATTATTTTTGTGATTTTTATCATTTTTTAATTCTTTAAATATTAAAGAGAGGCTTAAAAATGAAATTTTTATTTTAATTACAAATTTTTTTAAAAAAAATTCTTTTGATCACAGAGAAATTCAAAAACAAATTTTTATAATTTTTTGAGTTATATTTTGATTGTTAAAAATCATTTTAGTGTTAAAAATAACATTTAACTTAGAAAATTATTTTGAGTCACCAAATGAGCTCAAAATATTTTAAAATTTTTATGGAGAGTTCTTTGAACTTCAAATTATAGTAGAGATAAAAAACTAAGTCATATATATGTTTTTGTTTCCAAAAATTAATTTTCTTTGCATTTTTGGGTTTGTGCAAATTAGGTGCATTCTTAGTGACTTAGATCATGCAACATTTTTTAAAGGTTTCTCTAGTCATAATAAACCTTTCAAAATTATCTTAGAATATTCTAAGCAAAATGTTAACTATTATGATTAATTTATGCAAATAATAGACATAAATTTGAAAAATATTAATCTCTATCTAAAGATCTTCTCTGACTTTAGAAAAATTAAAGGATGTTCCCTAATACAGAGACAACAACATGCTAAAATTTCAAGCCATGGTGAAATGTCTACATGCATTGAGAATCAAAAGACTCAAAATAGTTTTTAATTAATTAAAAATAAAATATGCATCAAATAAACTTCAAATTATTTCCACATTGTTCTCCTCTGTTCACTAAGCACAAGGAAAATTTTATTTTATTTTTGTGATTTTTCTATGCTAAGATATGAATTTTAAAGTTAGGGAGCATTTTCTAATTTATTTAAATCCTTATTTTTCTATTTAAATGTGCGGCACCACCTCATCCTAGGTAGCTCCGAATGGCGACGCGAAGCGCTCCCATTCACTGCGCTTTCCACCCTGGCATGCCACGTGGCCCGTAGTTAATGTATCAAGAGTTCATCCGGCTAGATCTCGTCCGTTGATGAGATAAACGCGCGATCGGATGGCTCCCCATCATCGTCCCTAAATAGGCTAACACGAGAACCGTCTACACTCAAACCTTAAGATCTCCCTCTAGACTTAACCAAATCTCATAGGGTTTGTTCCTAGAGCTTCATCTACTCAAGATGAACCTATCTATACAGATTATACGGTATGAAATACAATAAATATGTATTGAGAGTGAAAATAGGCTCAGATTAGGGTTGGAGTTCAATACCTTTGTTTGAGAGGAAAGGCCTCAGTCAGATAGTTGTAGTAACTTTGATTGTCCCAACGAACCTCAAGATGAGCCATGTGCCCTGGTGAATGGTCTAGTTATCAATTCGACCAAGCTCGATTTTAGTTGTTGATTGAAGTCTATACTAAAGGTTGTTTGAGAGGGGGCTTTTATGGGGAATCAACTTCTTTCACTGTGGGGAAGGTGTGTGCATATTTAATTGAAGTTTGATTCACTGTGGAGGTGTGGAGAGATCTGTCCTAATTTTTTGGCAAAAATTCAACTTAAAATTGAGCTTCCACAGTGAAGCTCAATGGGGGAAAATGGTTGGCTTGAACTGAGGAGGTCTTAGGGATCTCTGAGGGCAGTTTAGCAGAGTTTCCTTAAGAAAATTTTAGCTCTCCTTCATTGGCCATGGAGGTGAGGTTTAAATAAAATTGGCTTAGGGTGGCTATCATGGCCTCCATTTGTGTGCAATGTGAAGCTAAGGTGGAGGGCAGAGAAGCTCTAAATTTTAAATGGGATGAGTTGGCCTCTAGGTTTGATTGGGTTTAAAGTTTTGGGGGTGGCACACAATTTTTGGTGTTTTCCAGCCACTAGGTTGGCCGGTAAGGTCAAGGGAGGTGGCCAGGAAGTCAGATGAGCCAGGGGGAGGCTTAATTATGATTTACTCCCAAGGGTTAGTGATGATGAGGGAGATTTTGCAAGTAAGGTCCAAATATGGATTAAAATCCCTTAATTTAGGGATCCATTGGTCCATAGCATGCTTTGGTGGGGTTTTCATAGTTTAGCTTGGTCCCTAGGAGGAGTTTGGTGGCTGTGGAGTGATAAAGTTGGTGGCTTTAAGGTGGCTAGGCCAATTTTGGTGCATGGGTCCAATATGGGTCCAAATGACCAAATCTTAGGTTTGGGTTAAGCTACCCATGACTTTGAGCCCAATTGATTGATTAACATTGTGTAGATGATTGTAATGAACATTTTTGGTCAAAGATTGAAGTAATTTTGAGTTCAATTGGAAGCTCAATTTGAAGGATTTTGAGATTTTGGTCAATTTGAGCATGTTGGATTAGACTTGGGCTTAGGTTGAGCTAAGATTGGAATTTAGCTCAATTGAATGGTTCAAATGATCAAGGGAGATTCTATAAAGATTGTTAATGAAGGAATGGAGTGGAAATTTTTGGGCTAAGGCAATCAATTTGGTGGAATTTGGAGACATGGCCAATTTAGGGCAAAATTAGGAATTTTTTGGATTTGGGTTAAAATTAAATAAAATTGAGGCTTCACCAAGGCCAATTAAAGGTCAAGTTGGATGTGTAGGAGTGTTATTAAGAGTTTAGGATTCAAATTGAGGCCAATTGAGTAGGCTATAGGGTTCAATTTGGTGGAACCAAGTCATAAGGTCAAGTTGGGATTTTGACTTAGATCAAAATTGGGCTCAAAGCATGGGCCAATTGAGCTTGGATTTGGTTTAGATTGGTCATATAAAAGGTGAATTTGAGTTTAGAATATAAATTGGAGGAAATTGGAACCAAATTGAGGAACATTTGAAGTGAATTTAGGGAAATTATGCCTTTAAAGACAATTGTGGGGTTTTGATCAAAAAGGTCCAATTGGTCAAATTAGATCATGTGGTAGTTGAGAAAATGAAATTGGGAATATTTTGAATGTTTTGAGAACTTTTGGGATTTTTGAAATTTTGGGCTAAGGAGGGGCATTTTGGTAAGTTGACAATTTTTTGGTGATTTTGGATAATTTGGATGTTTTCAAAAGGTTTGAAATGATTTTTAAAAAAATTTGGGTATTTTGGGTAATTTTGGGAATTTTAGCCAAATTTAGACTTTCAATGGTACTTAGGTAATTTATGGGAGTTTAGGGGCAAAAAGGCCAAGTTGATTATTTTTAGTAGAATTGGGGTGCCGATCATCATAAATGAGCTATGGACCAATGGGAACCCCATTTGGGTCCTCTTTGTACTGGTCTTAGCTAAACTCTAGCCTATGGCCAGAGGGTTTAGGGGACCATCTATATGAGTCTCTCAAAGGATTAAGCGATCAAAGTCAAGAAATTTTGGGTTTATATTTGTGAGTGATTGTGAATGAGGTGAGTGCACCAAACGCCCAGGGTCAAACCTAAAGTAAAACAGTTCTATGGGAACTCTCCTTGAGCTCTCTCATAATGACCCCACCTACTAAGTGCTAGAGGTTAGGGCCACTATGTGAAACTTCAAGTTGAGTGAAAAGGAGTTTGGAATTTCTAATGATGAGGGTTCCTTTTCTATTTTTCTAAGAATAGTTAACAGGAAAGTCCTATGGCTAGAATCTAGGCTACTAAAGAGGAAGAACTAGACCTTAACCAAATGTGAGGTCAACAAAACCAAATCACCTAGGGTTAGTCTTAAGGTTTGACCATCCTATGGGGGACTCCCCTTGAGCTCCTTCATATTAACCCTACCTACTAAGTGCTAGAGGTCTGGACCAATTTGTGGAACTTCAGGTTAAGCAAAGAAGGGTTTATAATTTCTAATGGTGAGGGTTCCTTTTCTAGTCCTCTTGGAATAGTCAATAGGAAAGTCCTATAGCTAGACCCTAGGCTACTAAAGAGGAAAAACTAGACCTCAACAAAAAATGAGGTCAACAAGAATATAAGAAATTAATTAAAAAAAATAAATTCTGCATCAAGATTATGGTGTCATTGTCGGGAATTAAAATCTTCAAGTAGTGGTGTCAACTTCATGAAGCATAACATATAAAAAAGTCGCATCAACCTTGGATTGGTTAAAGTTAATTTGGGTTAAACTGAGTTAGATCAGGTTGGCCTTGAATTGTTTTAAGTTTATATGGGTTAACCTTAGTTAGGTCAAGTTGGCCCCAAATTGTTTTAAGTTGATATAAGTTAACCCTAGTTAGGTTGGGTTGACACTGAATTGTTTAAAGTTAATTTAGGTTAACCCAAGTTAGATCATGTTGCCCCTGGATTGTTTTAAGTTGATATGGGTTAACCCAAGTTAGGACGACTTGACCCAAGTTTGTTTTTAAGTTGATTAGGGTTAACCAAAGTTAGGTCGGGATGTACTAACTTTAGTTAAAGTTGATTTCGATCAAACCGAGTTAGGTCAGGTTGACCTGAGTTTGTTTTAAGTTGATTTGGGTTACCTGAGTTAGGTCGAGTTGGCCCCAGATTGTTTTAAGTTAATTTGGGTTAACCCGATTTAGGTCGAGTTTGCTTTAATTTTATTTGGGTTAACCTGAGTAAGGTTGGTTTGTCCCAAGTTTAATTAAAATTGATTTGGGTTAACCCGAGTTAGGTATGATTGACCCGAGTTTGTTTTAAGTTGATTTGGGTTAACCCGAGTTAGGTCGGGTTGACCCTAAGTTGGTTAAATTTAATTTTTCAAGTCTTGATTTGATTGTACTTGACTTAGGGTTTAGCAAAATCAAGTGTAATTTGTGTTAGACTTGAGATAGATTGTAGTTTTAAAGTTTAGTTAACTAAAGTCTAAATTATGTTAGACTTCGGTGAGGTGTTTAGGGTTAGGGATTGCATTAAGTTGGATTAGGCCTAAATTTGATTAGAACTAGACCGAACTTAGGGTTTGATTAAGTTGGGTCAATGTTAGGCTAGACTTAAATCAAGTCTTAATTTAGTTGGTCTAAGTTAGGTTATTCCTAAGATAGGTTTAAAACTTAAGTTAAATTAAGTTAGGTCTAGGTTGGGTTAGACCTAAATCAAGTCTTAATTTAGTTAGGTCTAAGTTAGGTTAGACCTAAGATAGGTTTAAAACTTGAGTTAAATTAAGTCAGTTCTAGGTTGGGTTAGACCTAACACAAGTTAGAGTTAAGGTTTGAACTGTGCTAGGTCTAGGTTGGGTTAGACCTAAGTTAAATCCAGAGTTTGTTTGAGGTACGTTTAGATTGGGGCTAGACCTAAGTTGAGCTTGATGTCGCTTAGTTCGATCTAGGTCTAAGTGGGTTCAAACCTAGGTTGAATTTAAGCTTGAGTTGAGTTAGGTTAGGTCTAATCTGGGTCAAACCTTGGTCTAATTTTAAGTCAGCTCATCAACGAGTTATCATAATTGTGAGGTCAAATTATTAATGTCTTCATTATGAAGTGATCCTAAGGCCTTCTAAGTTAATTTTCATGTTTAAATTAGATTTAAGAGACAACTTGGGCTAAAATGCAAAATTTCCAATTTTGCAGATTTACCCCATCTTCTAATTTTATTTTTAATTTTTTAGAGGTGAAAGTGACCATTTTAATGCTTAGGATTATAGCCCTTTTTTTTATTTCTATTTTGATTTACATTTTTCTAATTTTTTTCTTTTATTTTTTATAACTATTTTTCAAAATAATTATAAATTTGATGGAAAATTAGCCATTTTAAGGTTAAGAAGGTCCCCTAACTTTGAAAATATCAGAAAATATCCCTAATCACAGGGAAAAATCCCTCAAATTTTCATATTTTCATGTGTTACTTAATTAACTAATAAATTATATATAAGCCAATTATTTTCATTTTTTTTATTATTTTCTCATATTTTCACATAGTTCAGGTGTATTTTCATTTTATTTTTTGTGATTTTATTTCCAAAATTATGAATTTTTAAATTTTGCAAATATTTTCTAGATTCAAATAATTAAGAAAATCTTGAATTATTTACTTAGACCATGCGGCGACATGTCTGCCTCGTACTTGTTGAACTCTCATGCGATGTCGCACGATTCGTTAAGCATTACACGTGGATGCGATGTCGCACGATTCGTTTGGGTTGATCTCTGCTGTCTGGTTTGAATACATGGAAACGGATGACATCCATTCATCGTCCCCGCGAGACTGAAGATCCAGAATTGTCTGCAATCAAACCCTAAGACCTCGCTCTACACTTAACCAAATCGCATGGATTTTGATCCTATAGCTTCTTCTGAGTGAGGCGAACCTGTATATATGGTTAAGTGGACATGCATTGTTCATTTTCTTCATAAAAGATCAAAATGAGAGGCTTTTTCAGAAATTAAAGCCATTACCTTATTCCATGAGGTGACGCCTCGATTTGGCTTGAAAAAGACAAACGCCTTGAAGTCATGAAGCTTCCACTTACTTCAATTCGCTCTGAAAATGGCGCTAGCTATGGGCTAGACCAAGTTGTGGCTCGAGTTAGTGTTCGGCTAGGTTAGGGAGCGCAGGAAGCTCAAATTTTCATTGGGGGTGAGGTTTTAGAACCCTGTGAAGCTAATGGGAGAGTTATATTATGGCTTTGAAGAAGTTGATGTCAAGGTCGAAAATAACCCTAGATTTCAAAAGTGAATTTTGGGTTGTTTGGTTTTGTGAATGACTTAAGGATGGTGGGGATGAGGTGCACGGGTGTGTGGGACTGTTTTTTGTGTTAAGAGCAAGGGGCTTAAGAGCCTGGCTAGGGAGTTGAGTGTGTGTATAAAGTTCTCAGGTTTCCCTTCTTAAATAGTCATGGTAGGCCATGTAGGGAGCTCTGGTGTGCTTGGGAGAGTATGGCGGTTCCTCAGAGGATGAGTAGAGGAATGAAAATGAGTTGGGTAGAGGTAAACATCCATTCTTCATTTTTTAATTTTTTGACCATGGAGGCTCCATTTGGGAAGAAAATAGCATGCCCAAGGTGTGAGGGGATTGGAGGACCTTTTGGTGTCGTGGCTAGGCTCAAAAATCGTTTGGCTTGAACCACCCATGAATTGATTTGGGTGGGTTGGACTTAGGTTCCATGTGGCTGTCACCCTTGGTTAAAGGTGCATGCCTTGTCCTTTAATGTTTGGATTAGGTCAAATTAGTTTATTTTATTCGTTTGCGGAACCCATGTGTCATGGTGGGTCATTAGGGTCAAGAAATGTGGGCTCAAGTCATGGGCCTTAGGGTTTGGGCTAAGGCCTCTCATGATGGGTTGGGCATAAGCTTAGGATTGGGCTTTTGTGATTAAGCTTGGCCCAAATGTCTTTAGTTTTTGCCCGAAAGATTAGGTCTAATGGGCCCTGGTAATTAACCTAATCAAATAACTAGTTTAATTATGAGGTTGGCTTCCTCATGCAAATTTAATTCATAAGCGGTTTTAGGTATTAATCACTTTGAATCAAGTTTGGTTTTATTTCGATGAGCTCAATTGTTCCATTATTGACTCAAGTTGACTTGGGCCCAACTAAATTTTGGTGATCCTTGGTGATTTCAATTTATTAGGGTTGAGTTGATGTGTTTGGGGTTCACACAATTTTTGGTTTAATAAGTCTTGGGAAAGCTTTAGGTGAGACCAAGGATTAATTTTCGAGAATCACTCCTCTCCCATTGAATTTTGGTGTTATGAGATTCTCAGGGCTTTTTAGGGTATGGTTGTAAGAACTCCTCATTGGCCTAGGCCTAGCCTCCTGTCTAATGGGCTTTCCCTAGGTAAATGAGGATCTCTAGAGTATTCAATGGGTCATTAGGGGAATTCCTCAGATTTTGAGCTCCATGGGTAATCTTGGGCATCTTCCACCTATTGGAAGCCAACTTAGACTCCCACTAGGTTAGGGCCTCAATCATCTCAACCAAGGGTTGAGGATTTAGGCTTTACCTTAGAATACCCTAAGTGAGCGTATGATTGGTTAGAAGTCCTATATGGATTAGTTCCATTTCTGGTCATCTAAGAATGTTGCTAGGAAGTCCTAAGGCTAAATCCTAGGTTCTTATAAAGAGAGAGAAGGTCCTCACAAAAGTGAGGTCAATATATGTGATCTAGAAAGATCCATTGCATCAGTTCCCTTAGTGTGGGATCCCATGTCAACCGACATAACGAAGAAGTCGATTGTCCAACAAGTTTGACCAAACAAAGATTTGGCGATCGATAGATAGTTCCACTCGACCAGCTACCCGAACCCATCGGAGTTTACCAAGTAGGCTTTGCCAATACAAGAATTCCAGGCCGCAAGCAGCCGAGCGATGGGAAGAGCCAAGCTGGAGGCTTTTTTTTATTTATTTACATGTGTATTTATTTTTGTGACTAAATTACTCTGTAGTGGGCTTACTAAAACAGGATAAGAGAGTACTTATACTTCTTGTACCCCTCATAGCCTACAAATAGGACAGTCTAAACTCTAGAAACTTTATTCTAGTGTGCCCTCTCTCTCTCTCTCTCTCTCTCTCTCTCTCTCTCTCAAATTTGTTTGTCTCTCTTTTCCATTCAAAATAATTTGAGCAATTTTATAATCAAATTATTCACAAAATTTGTGTAGTTTCTTTCTATCATATTTTTTTTTCTTAAATTAATATCATAATTTAATAAGTCTAATTCTTCTTATATGCGTATATATATTAGTTTGATATATGAGTACTTTCTTATAAGGAATAGCTCTAGTATGTCGATCAAAATATTTCCTTTTCATCTTTTCTTTTTTGTAAGAACATTCACCAATAATTATTAGCAACGTCATGTTAAAATATAAGTCAACACAAAAACACATCTTTATATGACTAAAAGTGTAAAAAGAGTAGGAAAATATAATATCTTAAGCCATTGAAATGTCTCCAAATATTCATATATAAAGATATTATACATTAAGAAAAAAAAAACTTAAAAAAGGTATGATACATCCTCACTAATTTTCTTTCGACCAAAATGAATATTTGAATTTAATATTTTAGAATTTTTTATTTTATTTCTAATTAATATGTTTACTTATTTGAAGTCAAACCCACTAAAATTTAGGGGTGTAAACGACCCAAACACAAAAGAACCTAGCTCGTGTTTGTGTTTGGTTCGTTTGAAATTAAGTGTGTTTGAAATAAGCTCGTGTTTGAAATTGTTCATGAAGTTATTGTTTGTGTTCGGTTTAAGGCTATTCAAACGGTTTGTTGTTCGCGAACAAGTCGTGTTCAGCACGTTAAGAAGCTCGTGTTCGGCTCGTTCGCTAAGCTAACGAATCGAACACGAACAACATGAACAAATATTTGTTCGTTTGTGTTCGACTCATTTTTGCTTGAAATATTACTAATCAGTTATATATTTTTAAAAAGTTTAATCGACTACAAGACTAGAAAGATTTATAATCAATTAAAAGTATTAATTAAAAAAATAGAATAAAAATTATTAAATTAGATTCAAATGATATTTTAAATCTTGCCCTAATTCTTAACATCTTATAGCTACGTGATTAGGGCTGTCAAAATGACTCTTTGTTCGTGAACGGCTCGTGTTCAGCTCGCTAAGCAAACAATCCGAACACAAACACATTTTTTGAGCTTGAAATATAAACGAGCCGAACACGAGCTAAGTCTGGCTCGCTCGTGTTCGGCTCGTTTATAGCCCTAGTTCGGTTTGTTTTGTTTGAAATGTTCAAATGTTTGAATTGTTCTAAATTTTACAAATTTGTTTGTATTGTTCGAATTATTTGAAAACTTTGTAAAGCTTAAACCTGCATGAAATTAATACTTAAACAAATATGAATCACAACACAAATGCATAATAGTCAAAGCACGGCCGACAATAAAACCATAATATCATATCTCATCAAAAAAAAATTCAGATATAAAATCAATATGCTATATTTCTTTTCCTAAAACTTCAAAAACTAGATTTCACTCAAAGAAACTAAATAAACCTAAAAGAAAGAAAAAAAAATTTAAGATAAGAAATTAACCTGAAGATAAATATGAAATTATAAGATTATAATTTATAAGATTTATTTTTAAAAAAATATGATAAATTATATATATATATATATATATATATATNATACGGTCGAACAAATTAATGTTCGTGTTTGACTCGTTTATAAATCGAATGAAAAAAAAAAATATTTGTGTTTGTTTCGTTGAATAACAAATTTTTATTTTTATTTTTTTCAAACCCCCTACTAAAATTTCGATAAATATTATACGTACAATAATAAAGCTGCCTTCGATTTTAGTGGGCTTTGGAATTTACGTACTTTATTGGGTATTAAGGTAACAATCGCACCATCATTTTCAAGATACATGAAAAGCCTCAAGTCATCATTTTTATCATTTATTTTTAAAAACTATCACATATAGCATTAATGTACGGTGTAATAACTTCTCATTAAAAAACAAAAAAGCAATTATCTTTCAAAAATGCAATTGCCATCATAAACATTTCCATCTTATTTATACATAAAATTTAGAATTTTTTTATATGATATGAAATTTTCTTATAGTATAAAAGTTAAAAAAGGGTAAATTTACATATTAGATTTATAAATTTCTCAGATGCGTATGTAAATAGGGGTGAACACGTTCATGTTTGATTCGTTTGAAATTACGTGTGTTTGAAATAAGCTTGTGTTTGAAATTATTCATGAAGTTACTCTTCGTGTTCGGTTTGATTTATTTGAAATATGTTTGAAATGTTTAAATTGTTCGAATTGTTCGAAATCTTACAAATTTGTTTGCATTATTCGAGTTGTTCGAAATCTTTCAAAAGCTTAAACTTATATGAAATTAATGTTTAAACATTTATGAATCACAACACAAATGTAAAATAGTCGAGCATGTCTCACAATAAAAACATAATATCATATCTCATCCTTAAAAAAATCTAAATCTAGAGACAATATGCGAGATTTCACTCTCAAAAATTATATTTCACTCGAAGAAACTAAATAAATCTAAAATACATAAGAAAATTTAAGCTAAAAGACTAACTTGAACATAAATACGAAATTATAGGATTTAATATAAGCTAAGAGACAGCTAAAAATCATATTATAATTTTAGGATTTAATTTTTTTTTAAATATGATAAAATTTTAGAGTATAAAATTATTTTTAGAAATTTTATTTTTTTTTATATTTCAAATAATAACGATTTGAACGGGATCGAACAAACGATTATTCGTGTTGGGTTTATTTATAAATCGAACTAAAAAAATTATTTATATTCGTCTCATTTATTTATCGAAAAACACGAATAGTTAAATGCCGGAAAAACAAAACTATTACATTACAGCTGATTTAAACAAAAACGTTATCTTCTTAATATGGATATCATGAGCGGGCCGACAGCAATAAAACAGCATCTGTAGACGCCACAATAATGGCTATAGGGACGAGGTCCACGAGCATGAGGGTCGATTAGTACAGTCCTTGAATCTCGCANAGTTATCATTTTTATCATTTACTTTCAAGAACTATCACAAAGGTGACCCGCCATATAGCATTAATGTACGGTGTAATATCTCCTGATTTTAAAAACAAAAAACAATTATCTTTCAAAAATGCAATTGTCATCATAAACATTTCCATCTTATTTATACATAAAATTTATAATCTTTTTATATGATATGAAATTTTCTTATACTATAAAAGTTAAAAAAGGGTAAATTTAGATATTAGATTTATAAATTTTTCAGATGTGCATGTAAATAGGGGTGTAGACGTTACGTTCAATTCGTTTGAAATTGTGTGTGTTTGAAATAGGCTTGTGTTTGAAATTATTCATGAAGTTACTCTTGGTGTTCGGTTTGATTTGTTTGAAACATGTTTGAAATATTTGAATTGTTCGAACTGTTCGAAAGTTTACAAATTTGTTTGTATTGTTCGAGCTGTTCGAAATCTTTCAAAAGCTTAAACCTATATGAAAAACATTTATGAATCACGACACAAATGTAAAATTATCGAAGAACGTCTCACAATAAAAACATAATATGGTATCTCATCCTTGAAAAAATTCAGATCTAGAGACAATATGCAAGATTTCACTCCCAAAAATTATATTTCATTCGAAGAAACTAAATAAATCTAAAATACATAAGAAAATTTAAGCTAAAAGACGAACTTGAACATAAATACGAAATTATAGAATTTAGTATAAGTTAAGAGACAAAACTAAATATCATATTATAATTTTAGGATTTAATTTTTTTAAAATATGATAAAATTTTAGAGTATAAAATTATTTTTAGAAATGTTATTTTTTATATCAAATAATTNTGAAATTATAGAATTTACTATAAGTTAAGAGACAAAACTAAAGATCATATTATAATTTTAGGATTTAAGTTTTTTAAAATATGATAAAATTTTAGAGTATAAAATTATTTTTAGAAATGTTATTTTTTATATCAAATAATTTTAATTTTTTATATTTCAAACAATAACTATTTGAACAGAATCGAACAAACAATTATTCGTGTTTGTTTTATTTATTATTTATATTCGTCTCATTTACTTATCGAACGAATCGAACACGAACGAACAACTTCCTTTCTTTTAACAGCCCCATCCAATATAAATGCCGTAGAAGCAAAACTATTACATCACAGTTAATTTAAACAAAAATGTTATTTTCTTAATAGNAATTTGAACAGGATCGAACAAACAATTATTCGTGTTTGTTTTATTTATTATTTATATTCGTCTCATTTATTTATCGAACGAATCGAGCACGAACGAACAACTTCCTTTCTTTAACAGCCCCATACAATATAAATGCCGTAGAAGCAAAACTATTACATCACAGTTAATTTAAACAAAAATGTTATTTTCTTAATAGGGATATCATGAGCGGGCCGACAGCAATAAAACAGCATCTGCAGTCGCCACAATAATGGCTATAGGGACGAGGTCCACGAGCATGAGGGTCGATTCGTACAGTCCTTGAATCTCGCAGCACAGTTGGGTACAGTGATTGAATCGTCCTCGCAGCGAATCTGGACCGCACGTTTGCGGGATCGGCGCTGCCGACTCTCATCTGGGCCTATTCTGGCCCAAGCTTGTAGCCGCGTAGGGATTTGTACTGCACAGACTGCCAGTTTTGTAAGGCTTTTATACTGAGTCAGAAGGGGCTGAATGGATGGTTACCTCGACTGAAGTGGGCGGGCCTATAACGACAAAAGTGGGCTATCATCACGTCTCCGGCCCCACATCATACATGTGACAAGATTGATGGCACTAGAAATATCGCTATTCATGAAATCAACATTGTCTTTCATTAATTTTTTTTGTTTCTTAAAACAATGAAAAATCATTATTTTTTTTTTATTTTTATTAATTTTTTATTATTATTTTGATTGTGATATGTCNAGGCTATCATCACGTCTCCGGCCCCACATCATACATGTGACAAGATTGATGCCACTAGAAATATCGCTATTCATGAAATCAACATTGTCTTTCATTAATTTTTTTGTTTCTTGAAACAATGAAAAATCAGTATTTTTATTTTTATTAAATTTTTTTATTATTTTGATTGTGATGTACCTAAACATAAATACTTTTATTATAATTACATAAATTTTGAGTACCGAGACGACCGACCTAGTAAGGATGACCAAACCAATCTGGACAAGCCTGGACGGCCGAGATGACTGACCTAGCCTGGACGACCATCCTTAGAATACTGGCCCAGAAGAGCGACGAGAAGCTCGCGCATGCTGCAAGATCTCTGCACATCTGAGGAAGGAAGGTGATACTTCATTGAGGTTGTGTTGCTTGATTTTGCTTTGGTAGTTATTAGTGAGGACTAGGTCATTGATTTCTCTCTGTATCCTCTCTCGAGTTGATGAGCCTTGATGGAGAGTCAACTTGTGTGATAAGAGTTTGTCTGGAGGCTGGTAGGGATTTGGTAAAGATGTCGGCGATTTGACCAAGAGACATGAAGTGGTAAAGTGTTATGTCTGTGCTCTTGATGTGCTCCTGTATGAAGTCGTAATCCAATTCTATATGTTTGGTTCTTGCATGGAACACTAGGTTGTGTGTCATGGCAATAACATAGATGTTTTGTCAATGTATATAGGTTTCGGAAGGGGTTTTGAGATTAGTATTTCTTTTAATAGTCATCAGAGCCACAATAGTTTTGTTATTACGGAGGCCAGCGCTCTGTACTCTGCTTCCGCGGAGGAGCGTGCTACGGTTGATTGTTTCTTGGTTGACCAGAAAAAGAGATTTGGTCCGAGGAATATACAGAAATCAGTGGTAGATCTTCTGACGTCTGGATTAGTGGCCCAATCAGCATCTGTGTAAGTTGTAGGTTGTAAGCGAAAGATCATCTAAGACAATTGGTACTCCATAATTGTGCATGCCATTTTGGTAGTTATGTAACTTGTTGAAGAGTTGATAGTGCTGTGTGAGTGGTTGATGCATGTATTGGCTGACGAAGTTTACGGTGTTTGTGATATCCTGATGGGTTATTATAAGATATTGAAGAAACCTATGGTTTGACGGAATTGATGAGGGTCATTGTGGGGGTTGGGGTCTTTCATGCAGTTGGTTAAGGTAATGGTGAGAGGAGAGGTATGGATGCAGCCATGCCAATGGCTTGGAGTATATTTGTGAGGTATTTGGTGTGTTCAATGAACTATATGTTTGTTGTGTGGTGAATGGGAAGGCCTAGGATTTGAGAGATGAATCCAAGTTGTTTAATTGAAATTGGTTGATTAAGTGCTAGAGTAAAGCTACGTATGTGGGTGAGTTACCTGTAATAAGAATGTCATCTATGTATACTAGTAAGAAAATGTTTGTATATATATANTAAGTACAGAATGTGGAGTACTATTACCTCGGTGTCTATTTTAGCCCATAATATGCCTTCTGTAGCTTGTAGACGAAGTTTGGATGCTGTTGGTCTTTAAATCCCAATGGTTGATGCATTAACATTGTAACATCTAATTTGCCATTAAGGAAAACATTAGATGCATCGATTTGTTGAATGTCCCATTTATGTGCAACTGCTAGAGCCAAGTGCATGCAATTGGAAGGGAATTTTGCACTGGACTGAATGTCTCTGTGTAGTCGATGCCTGATTTTTAAACACAGTATTGAGTGAATAAGCATGCCTTGTATCTAGTAATTATGCCATCGGCATGAGTTTTAATTTTATACATCTCTTTGCAGCTCAAGATGTTGTGATCCATGGGTGGTGGTACTAAGGACCAGGATCTCTGTTGTTGAAGTGTGAAGACATCCATAGACATCACTTGAAGCCACTGCTAACTCTTACTAGCTCGAGAGTAAGAAGAAGGTTCAATGGGATTTGTTTGGTGAGTAAGATCAAGGATTTGTTTGGGTTTGAGATGGCTTGTTTTATATCGGGTTATTATGTGATTGATTGGTGGTTGGGTTTGAGGTGGGAATGGGTTGGTTGGTTGTTGTGGTGATATGAGGTGTTGGGTTGAGGAGGGTTGTTGGGTGTTGTTTTGTTGTGATGGAGGTTTTGGGTTTGTTTTTATTTGGGGAAGGGTGGAGGTGGGAACTAGCAGTGAGAGTGGTGGATATGGTGTGGGTTTTTCTATTATTGTGCAAGTGTGGTTTGCTTGATGAATTAGAGACAATGTTTCTATGCATGTGACATGACTTGATATGATGGTTTTGTTGTTGGAGGGATTCCAACATTTGTAATCTTTTTATTGGGGTTTGTAACCAATGAATACACATGTGGGTGCTTTGGATTATAGTTTGTTTATCATTTGATGAGCTTGTTAAAAACAACATGCACATCTGAATGATCTAAGTTGATCATCTGTTGGTTTAGTTTTGTAGACTAGTTCGTGAGGTGAGTTGTTTTTGGTGTTTTTGGTTGGAGGGTAGGATGTTGATGAGGTAGATGGATGTCTGAATGGACTCCATCCAGAAGGATGGGGGATATGGGTCGTGTTGAGTATGGTTCTTGTTATTTTAGTGATTTGTCTGTGTTCTCAGCTGGCCCATTTTTCTTGGTGTGTATGGGCATGAGAATTGATGTTTTATTCCATGAAGCTGAAAATATTGTTGTAATTGCAGATAGGTGTATTTTTTGTCATTATTTGTTCAAAGTTTTTTTTTTTTTTTTTGTACTGAATTGATTTAAAATGTAGTTATGATGGCTAATAAAGTGTGTGGTGGTTTCAAATTTGTTGTACATGAGTAATATCCAACAAAAGTGAGAGTAAGCATCTATAAAGGAGAGATAATATCTATATCCATTAATTGTAAGAAGGGAAAAGGGTCCCCATACATCAAAGTAGATTAGTTCTAAGCATTTATATATAGTATTATCGATTGGAAAGACTAGTATATGACTCTTGTTCTAATGGCATTCCGAGCATTATGATTAGTGGTTGGACATGCATGGTTGGGGAGATTGTTTAGAGATAGTTGATAGTGTGTGATGATAGGAATGACTGAGCCTTTGATGACAATTGATGGAGGAAGTGAATGTGTGAAGTGCTTGTATTCTAAAAGGACCTTGCTTAACAAGTCTCGTGAGGATGGTTTTCAAGGTTTTCCGGTCCTATATGCAATATTATTTAGCATCAAGGGAGAGAATTTNCTTGTGTTCGGCTCGTTTACAGTCCTAGTTCGGTTTGATTTGTTTGAAATGTTCAAATTGTTTAAATTGTTCTAAATCTTACAAATTTATTTGTATTATTCGAATTGTTTGAAATCTTTGTAAAGCTTAAACCTGTATGAAATTAATGCTTAAATAAATATGAATCACAACACAAATGCATAATAATCAAACCACAGCCGATAATAAAATCATAATATCATATCTCATAAAAAACAAATTCAGATATAGAGTCAATATGCTAGATTTCATTTTCTAAAACTTCAAAAAGTAGTTTCACTCCAAGAAATTAAATAAATCTAAAAAAAAGATAAAAAAACTTAAGATAAGAGACTAACCTGACGATAACTATGAAATTATAAGATTATAATTTATGAGATTTATTTTTTTTTAAATATGATAAATTATATATATATATAATTATTTAAACTATTTTATATTTTGAACAATAACGATTTGAACACGATCAAAGAAATTAATGTTCGTGTTTGACTCGTTTATAAATCGAACGAAAAAAAATTATCTCTTTATTACGTTAACACGAACTGTTTGCGAATAGCGAGTTTTTTTTTTTTTTTTTTTTTTTTTAAAACCCCTACTAAAA
>JXCR01134350.1:66041-77828 GCA_002079205.1 Phalaenopsis hybrid cultivar
AATCACACCATCATTTTCAAGATACACGAAAAGCCTCAGTTATCATTTTTATCATTTATTTTCATGAACTATCACAAAGGTGACCCGCCATATAGCATTAATGTACGGTGTAATATCTCCTGATTTAAAAAGCAAAAAACAATTATCTTTCAAAAATGCAATTGCCATCATAAACATTTCCATCTTATTTATACATAAAATTTATAATTTTTTTATATGATATGAAATTTTCTTATACTATAAAAGTAAAAAAAAGGGTAAATTTAGATATTAGATTTATAAATTTTTCAGATGTGCATGTAAATAGGGGTGTAGACGTCATGTTTGGTTCGTTCATTCGAAATTTTGTGTGTTTGAAATAGGCTTGTGTTTGAAATTATTCATGAAGTTACTCTTCGTGTTCGATTTGATTTGTTTGAAATATATTTGAAATGTTTGAATTGTTCGAGATCTTACAAACCTGTTTGTATTGTTCGGGTTATTCGAAATCTTTCAAAAGCTTAAATCTTATGAAATTAATGTTTAAACATTTATGAATCACAACACAAATGTAAAATTGTCAAAGCACGTCTCACAATAAAAACATAATATCGTATCTCATCCTTGAAAAAATTCAGATCTAGAGACAATATGCAAGATTTCACTCCCAAAAATTATATTTCACTCGAAGAAACTAAATAAATCTAAAATACATAAGAAAATTTAAGCTAAAAGACGAACTTGAACATAAATACGAAATTATAGAATTTAGTATAAGTTAAGAGACAAAACTAAATATCATATTATAATTTTAGGATTTAATTTTTTTAAAATATGATAAAATTTTAGAGTATAAAATTATTTTTAGAAATGTTATTTTTTATATCAAATAATTTTAATTTTTTATATTTCAAACAATAACTATTTGAACAGGATCGAACAAACAATTATTCGTGTTTGTTTTATTTATTATTTATATTCGTCTCATTTACTTATCGAACGAATCGAACACGAACGAACAACTTCCTTTCTTTTAACAGCCCCATCCAATATAAATGCCGTAGAAGCAAAACTATTACATCACAGTTAATTTAAACAAAAATGTTATTTTCTTAATAGGGATATCATGAGCGGGCCGACAGCAATAAAACAGCATCTGCAGTCGCCACAATAATGGCTATAGGGACGAGGTCCACGAGCATGAGGGTCGATTAGTACAGTCCTTGAATCTCGCAGCACAGTTGGGTACAGTGATTGAATCGTCCTCGCAGCGAATCTGGACCGCACGTTTGCGGGATCGGCGCTGCCGACTCTCATCTGGGCCTATTCTGGCCCAAGCTTGTAGCCGCGTAGGGATTTGTACTGCACAGACTGCCAGTTTTGTAAGGCTTTTATACTGAGTCAGAAGGGGCTGAATGGATGGTTACCTCGACTGAAGTGGGCGGGCCTATAACGACAAAAGTAGGCTATCATCACGTCTCCGGCCCCACATCATACATGTGACAAGATTGATGCCACTAGAAATATCGCTATTCATGAAATCAACATTGTCTTTCATTAATTTTTTTGTTTCTTGAAACAATGAAAAATCAGTATTTTTATTTTTATTAAATTTTTTTATTATTTTGATTGCGATGTACCTAAACATAAATACTTTTATTATAATTACATAAATTTTGAGTGCCGAGATGACCGACCTAGCAAGGATGACCAAACCAATCTAGACAAGTCTGGACGGCCGAGATGACTGACATAGCCTGAATGACCATCCTTAGAATACTGACTCAAAAGAGTGACGAGAAGCTCGCGCATGCTGCAAGATCTCTGCACATGTGAGGAAGGAAGGTGATACTTCATCGAGGTTGTGTTGCTTGATTCTGCTTTGGTAGTTATTAGTGAGGACTAGGTCATTGACTTCTCTTTGTATCCTCTCTCGAGTTGATGAGCCTTGATGGAGAGTCAACTTGTGTGATAAGAGTGTGTCTGGAGGCTGGTAGGGATTTGGTAAAGATGTCGGCAATTTGACCAAGAGATAGGAAGTCGTAAAGTGTTATGTCTGTGCTCTTTATGTGCTCCTGTATGAAGTCGCAAATGTTTGGTTCTTGCATGGAACACTAGGTTGTGTGCCATGGCAATAACATAGATGTTTTGTCAATGTATATAGGCTTCGGAAGGGGTTTTGAGATTAGTATTTCTTTAATAGTCGTCAGAGCCATAATAGTTTTGTTATAACGGAGGCTAGGGCTTTGTACTCTGCTTCAGCAGAGGAGCGTGCTACGGTTGATTGTTTCTTGGTTAACCAGTAGAGGAGATTTGGTCTGAGGAATATACAGAAATCAGTGGTAGATCTTCTGACGTCTGGATTAGTGGCCCAATCAACATCTGTGTAAGTTGTAGGTTGTAAGCGAAAGATCACCTAAGACAATTGGTACTCCATAATTGGGCATGCCATTTTGGTAGTTATGTAACTGTTTGAAGAGTTGATAGTGTTGTGTGAGTGGTTGATGCATGTATTGGCTGATGAAGTTTATGGTGTTTGTGATATCCGGATAAGTTATTGTAAAATATTGAAAGGACCTATAGTTTGACGGAATTGATGAGGGTCATTGTGGGGGTTGGGGTCTTTCATGCAGTTGGTTGAGGAAGGTAATGGTGTGAGGAGAGGTATAGATGCAGCCATGCCAATGGCTTGGAGTATATTAGTGAGGTATTTGGTGTGTTCAATGAACTATACGTTTGTTGTGTGGTGAATGGGAAGGCCTAGGAATTGAGAGATGAGTCCAAGTTGTTTAATTGAAATTGGTTGATTAAGTGCTAGAGTAAGGCTATGTATGTGGGTGAGTTACCTGTAATAAGAATGTCATCTATGTATACTAGTAAGAAAATGTTTGTATNTATGTCTAAACATGAATACGATTAATATACTTACATAAATTTTTAGTGCCCATTTGAGAGGATTCTAATATAAATAATATTGAGTGTGTATAACAAAATAGGTGAGACAATCTTTCAGATGGATGGTTCAGGCCTGGATGACTGACTTAATATGGATGACCAAACCAATCTGGACAACCTGGACGGCCGAGATGATTGACCTAGCCTGGACGACCAACTTTAGAATATTGACCCAGAGGGAATTGGTAGTCCATAATTTGTGTAAGTTGTGTAAGTTGTAAGCTGTAAGCGACAGATCACCTAAGAAAATTGATAGTCCATAATTGTGTATGTCATTTTGGTAGTTATGTAACTGTTTGAAGAGTTGATAGTGTTGTGTGAGTGGTTGATGCATGTATTGGCTGATGAAGTTTATTGTGTTTGTGATATCTGGATGGGTTATTGTAAGATATTGAAGGGACCTATGGTTTGACGGAATTGATGAGGGTCATTGTGCGGGTGGGGGGGTTGGGGTCTTTCATGCAGTTGGTTGAGGAAGGTAATGGTGTGGGGAGAGGTATGGATGCAACCATGCCAATGGCTTGGAGTATATTTGTGAGGTATTTGGTGTGTTCAATGAACTATACATTTGTTGTGTGGTGAACGGGAAGGCCTAGGAATTGAGAGATGGGTCCAAGTTGTTTAATTAAAATTGGTTGATTAAGTGCTAGAGTAAAGAGGCTATGTATGTGGGTGAGTTACCTGTAATAAGAATGTCATCTATGTATACTAGTAAGAAAATGTTTGTGTATATATATATTTGTAGAGAAGAAGGGAGTGGTCAAGTGTGTTAAATGTAAAATGTTGACTATAGAAATAAGTGCAAAATGTGGAGTACTACTATCTCGTTGTCTATTTTAGCCCATAATATGCCTTCTGTAGCTTGTAGATGAAGTTTGGATGTTGTTGGTCTTTAAATCCTAATGGTTGATGCATTAGCACTGTAACATCTAATTTTCCATGAAGGAAAACATGAGATGCATCAATTTGTCGCAGCTGCTAGAGCCAAGTGCATCCCTTCAAATTGCATGCACATTGGAAGGCTGAGTGTCCTGGTTTTTAAATTGATGTTGCAGCAGCTGCACATAAATTGCATGCACATTGGAAGGCTGAGTGTCCTGGTTTGAGGCATACATAGTAGGTAATGGGTGGTTTGTTGTTGTTCAGTTAGTGTGGTTTTTGGAAATTTAGTGTGATTGTTGCATGTTTCGTAATTGGTTTTGGGTGGATATGTTGAGTTGGTTTTGGTTTTCTCGATATATAAAACTGTAGTAGGTTGTTGTTTAAGTTGTACAGTGGCCAGGTTGGATTCTTCGTTTTGAAGTAGAATTCCTCGAGTTTGATTGGATTTAGTTGTGTGTGTATGGTGGTTTTAAAACCTTGGTATTGGGGTGATCATCTGTTGAGCATGTAGAGAATGATGTCCTTTGTATTGTTCTTAACTCCTGCTGCCGTAATACGATAAATGATAGTTTGATGTTAGCCTAGTACTGAGACATGGTGTTGCTTCCCTTTTTGATGTTGTGAAGTTCATTTTTAAGCTGGATCACTCCGGATCTATATGCTAATTGAAATCTTCGTTCGAGGGTGGCCCAAGTTTCGATCACATTGTTGAGACAGATTATGTATGATAGAATTGATGTGGATATAGTTCATAGCATTGTTGTCGTGAGATATTGATCGGTGAGGCGCCACAGTTTGAAATCTGGGTTTTCTGATGAACATCCTGACTCATCTCTGATAAATTGTGGTGGAGTGGGAGAATTATCTGATTGAATTCTTCGAACCCATTTTATTCAAAGAGTTTCAATGTCTGTGTTTTCCATACCTTATAATTGTCATATTGGAGAGTTGAATTTTCTAATCTCTTAATGCTTACATTAAGAACTTGAGTGACGCAGGTATGCAGATTTCCTTCATGTGATTGAGGGCTAATGTCGTATTCGAGCTTGTTCTGATCGTGGAGGAGTCTAGGGAATCCATTGATCAATTGTTGTGAAGCTTTACACTCTGATACCATGAAGGAAAAGATAATTATGATATTAACCTCCTCGCTTTTCTCCGAATAACTGGATTACATCCATTTCTCTTTCTTTTCTCACCTTTCTCTTATATCCTATATTTCTGCCAAGGCTCCCTTTTTTATAGCATTGCTTTGGTGGGAAGCTCGCCTGTGCTACAGTGCTTTTGGTGGGATATCTGCACGTGTGGGAGGAAGGCAATACTCTGTTGAGGTTTGTTGCTCGATTCTGCTTTGGTGATTATCAGTGAGGATCAAGTCATTGTTTTCTCTCTTTAATTTAGAAAGCTTTTTATTTTATCTATTATACACAGTACTTATTAATTTTTACCTTATTTAATATTGGCATCTCCCATTGGAGTTGCTAGGTCCCCCATCACATATTTATAAAAATTTTCCTATTTATAAAAATATGATTTCTTCAAATGGTAGAGCCAGAAATATTTAAGAACAGGGGCACAAACCACCCTTTTCAAAAATTTTATCAGCATTTTTTAAATATAAAAATAACTCATCAAAATGTATATTTTACATAAGAAAAACTAAATTTATTTAATTTGAAATTTGTTCTTTCAAAATATAGTTCAGAGAACTATAATCAAGTTTTATTTTCCATAAAAATAAAGATTTATAAAATATGAAAAATATATCGTTGTTCAAATAAATCCAATCTCAACATCAAATTTTCATGGTACATATTTTTTTTTAATAAATATGTCTATTCATCCTAAATAAATTGTGGTGTAAATCCTAAAATAAATGGAAGATTGATTAATCAACTATTTTGTTATTTTATAATTAATTCAATCAAGGACTATAAAAACCTTACTCCATTATTTTCACATTTTTTTAATTATTTGATAAGATAAAAAATAGAAATAAAAGAATTAAAATCAACACATGAACATTGGGGGGTCCACACCCTATTAAGCCCCTAATAGATTTGCCCCTAGTTTAATGATAATATAAATTTTGAAATCAAAATTATTCTTATCTAAACTATTTAAAATTACTAACATGTATAATTTATGATGTTATAACACAAGGATTGCTTTATATAGATTGTTTAATCATCAAAATAATTGGCGAGTAATGAAAATATTATCGAACTATGATTTTTTGTGGAGGACTTGTATTAGAATTAATTCAATCACAAAATCATGAAACACCATATTCGAAGGCTTTTCATTTGTTTCCTTTTAGCACAACCATAGCTACCACAAAACCTTCCTTTTCGTCAGCACCACGTAGTTTTTCACTTCACATAATGTCTTTAACGTTTCTTTTCATTATTTGTTACAATTTTAATACTTTTTATTCTTGTAAATATTTGGACATGGTTTCATTATTTTATGATTTTTCTCTATTTGTAAGTCATTGTTCTAACTCTTTTTTGCTCGCTTAATAACATGAAGATAGACTCCTTATGTTATATGGCTCTCTTAGCTGAAAGTTACATTGTTACATGATAAGTTCTTATATTAGTGAAATCTCGTCACTTTGGGAGCAACAACAATGGATGACATATATTAGTGAAAGCATGATCCTCGCACCAAATAACATTCTTTAGAAAAATAAACAAAATTCATAAAGCGAAAGCATAATAGTTGAGTTAGGGAACACACTAAGAGGGGAGTTTGGGTTGAATGAAGATCGTAAATAAACTTGCTTGCAATTAAAAGATCCCATGTTCTAAATAGGTTAAGTTCATAGTTGGCATTTCAAATGTTGAGCTCTTGAGATTTAAAGTGAGATTTCCAAATGCCATTTAGACAATTCAAGTATATTTGTTTTTGGTCCAATACCTTAATTAAAGTTAAACTTTAAATTAACTTCCATAGGTACATGCAAAAGATTATTCTGTTACATACTCAAGTTAAGATATGATACACCAATATTTTATAACAATGAAGTGTCTCATGTCAAACACATGATAAANTGTAAAGTGAGATTTCCAAATGCCATTTAGACAATTCAAGTATATTTGCTTTTGGTCCAATAGGGGATGTAACATAATAACCTTAATTAAAGTTAAACTTTAAATTAACTTCCATAGGTACATGCAAAAGACTATTCTATTGCATACTCAAGTTAAGATATGATACACCAATATTTTATAACAATGAAGTGTCTCATGTCAAACNAGTAAAGTGAGATTTCCAAATGCCATTTAGACAATTCAAGTATATTTGCTTTTGGTCCAATAGAGGATGTAACATAATAACCTTAATTAAAGTTAAACTTTAAAATAACTTCCATAGGTACATGCAAAAGATTATTCTATTGCATACTCAAGTTAAGATATGATACACCAATATTTTATAACAATGAAGTGTCTCATGTCAAACACATGATAAACTTGTGCACACATGTACCTAACATCTATTGAACTCTATCTACATGTCAAATGAAAAAAAAAAAAGGATTGGCAGACACATGTATGACACATATATTCAAAATAGTAAAATTTTTATTTCAAATTATTATATAAATAACTTAAGCCATCGTTCTATTTTACTTTAAAATCTATTATTTAGATAACTTGGTAGCGACTTAATAATAGTTTTAGCTTTCTTATTATTCTCCATTTTTGCATAGTCTTTTTAATAGTTATTTCCTACAAAAGAATTAATTTTCTTAACACCAAACAACTAATCTATAATATGCTAGGACTAACTCTTCCTCAATTTAATTTAAATATTTAACAAATTTAGCATATAGTTATTTTTTAAGAAATTAAAATTTATTTATAATTATATAAAATTATTTCATATTTATTTAATTTANCAAATTAGTAAATTTTTTATTTCAAATTATTATATAAATAACTTAAGTCATCGTTCTATTTTACTCTAAAATCTATTATTTAGACAACTTGGTAGCGACTTAATAATAGTTTTAGTTTTCTTATTATTCTCCATTTTTTGATAGTCTTTTTAGTAATTATTTCCTACAAAAGAATTAATTTTCTTAACAACAAACTACTAATCTATAATATGCTAGGACTAACTCTTCTTCAATTTAATTTAAATATTTAACAAATTTAACATATAATTANGGCACATATATTCAAAATAGTAAAATTTTTATTTCCTAATAATAGTTTTAGTTTCTTAATATTCTCCATTTTTGCAAAGTCGTTTTAATAGTTATTTCCTACAAAAGAATTAATTTTCTTCACAACAAACTATTAATCTATAATATGCTAGGACTAACTCTTCTTCAATTTAATTTAAATATTTAACAAATTTAACATATAGTTATTTTTTAAGAAATTAAAATTTATTTATAATTATATAAAATTATTTCATATTTATTTAATTTATATAATTATTATATTTCTTTTATTTTAAATATATAACATTATAATATTTTGTCCAATAAGAGCTTATGCCTTATAGTTTTAATAATAAATGTGCATGTGTATGAAGTTATATCCATCATGACTTGTGAGGCTGACTTAGATAATTGTTTGCCAAATGCTTTAACCTTGTTGATAAAAAAAGGCATCATAACAAGTATTTATAACTAATGTAGAATAAGTGCAAACTATGACATGATTAATACAAATTAAATGCAAAGTCTAAACTATGAAGATATGATAGATAGATTGTTGAATTACTTAAAATTGAATGGAAATAAATTCATTAACTAAATCCAAAACCTTAATTTAAATTATATGTTTACAAACCAAGATGTATAATCATATGAACAAAAAAAAGCAACAAAATATCTCACTAACATATGATGGATATAAGACTCCTAATTATAGAGTTAAAAAAAAAGAAGATTTTAAGAAAAATATATGATTAATTAAGCTGAGGCCTTCTTGCCGACTCCAGTTTGGTACTCAGGATCACAGAATTCTCCTCCAAGATCATCACATGCTTCGTCAGGAAACACTCTGAATTTTACACCAAAGATTTAAGCTTTACTTTATGAGAGAATATTACATCAGAACTCCTAACGCAGTTTGCATTTGGAGCCCAATGATATGGTGTCACGTGTCAAGTGGTGGAGCGCTACCTGACACGTGGTGCCCCACCATTAGACTCTGAATACATCAAGGATCTTGATGTAATATTTTTTTCTACTTTTTATATACTGATCTCAGATTTTGAGAAATAATTAATTATTAAGCTGATAAAAAAAAGAGGCATTTACATGCATACGACATAATTCTGATATATTTACATATCTAACAACTATACTTTCATATTTACATATGTAAAGATCACATTAAGAATATCATTATCACTACCCTTTTAAAAAGAAGATTTACATACATACCACTCAATTTTTATGTATTCAAATATTTAACACCTGAACTTCAATTTTTACAAACATTACACCTTATCACTGCCAAAAAAAAGGTATACTTCACTTTTATAAAATTAACATAGTGATATTTTTATGTGATATTTAAATTTTAATGGGCATTTAAACACGTAGCACACAATACTTATGCATTTATGTCTCACATAAACTTTCATATTACCATGTCCTAAAAGTGAAATACACATTTCATGCATAGGCTTAAAAGACAGTAGTGCCATGCAGGTAAATATGAAGGTTTAGTTGTGACACTATAAATACATGAGAATTGTGCGCCGCACATGTAAATTTCCCAAATTTTGGCAGTTCAAATGTAAAAAAGCAAAGTTTAGGTGCTAGATATCTAACAACATAAAAATTGAGTGGTATTATGTAACAGCCCCTTTTAAAATGATAAGGTGTTATAAATGTAACATATGCAAATGCAAAATAAAGGTGTGCATGCATGTAATTTCCCAAAATTAAATTGGTTTGGGTGGCAAAGCTATGTATCATAAATTTCAAAATAATGGAATTAAACTTACGTTTTTTGTTGATTATAGTCCAAATACTCCCTCTCAAACTCCTCCACAGCGATGGTGGCTTCTGCAGAGTTTTTCGAAGCTGTGAGCTTTGCTTCCGGATATACAGCCGCGTCGCTTATTTCCCCGCCGATCGTCTCGCGGGCTTCAGCAGGAAAAACCCTGCAACAACTCGTTATTACCAAACAATTCTTACATATTTACACATCTAACACCTTGACATTCATATTTATATCAAAAATATCATCATCTTCATCTTTTTTAATACTGAAATATAACTTTTCATGCTTAGGGTTCTGGGAAAATATTTGCATACGTAAGACGTACGCAGCGCTGCGTATGTCGGAAGGTTATTCAGAGGGTATAGGGGGGTTATATGAGCGTTATATCTCCTGTAACCTACAAATAAGTTTCACATTTCTATAGTTTCGGTAGGTAAAAATAAGTTCTAGAGAGGTTACAGAAGGTATAATGCGGATATAACCCTCCTGTACCCTTCGACGTACGTAACGCAGACGTACCAAATATTTTCTAGAATTATGAGACCAAGATACTATAAGTATAGATATTAGACTTTGGATGATAGATATGTTAGTACAAAAGAATTGTATTGTATGTATGTATGTAAATTTCCAAAAAAAAAAAAATAGTTTAGATTTAAGTGCATAATTTATTAAATAATGCATAAAAACAGCACTTTTATAAAAGTCATTCTTATTTTAATTTAACCAAGATGAAAAGGAAATTAGTTGATTTATTTAAATAAATAATTAATTAATACTTGAATAGTTGACCTTAAAATACTAATTACTTTTATTTAGTTTAACATAATTCTAAATACTGATTAATTAATAATTAATTGATGAATACAAAAACATTAACTATAGACTAATTTCATATGTTAATTACAATATTATGGGAATTAATACTAGTTTGTACTTACATAATATATTTTAACTATTTTTTTATCAAATATTATTATTACAGTCTACCTAAATTAATAGACTTAAATCCCTAAAACAATGTCAGCTTCAAAAATTCTAACCACATGTCAATAAATTTTGTAAATTTAATCATTCCAGAATCACTAGATCCTACTACATTAAGGATCCGTTTGGGACAGCTTATAAGTGTGGGCGGCGATTTCAAAATGCCGTAGTACCGTTTGGTTCGCGTGTTTCGTCAGCTTATCTGAAACTGCGTTTGGGTTTTTACACTAAACGCAGACCGCGGGTCGACCCCTGCGGCCCGCCCGTGGGCCGGGTTTCAGCTCATCCTGAAACGCACAAGCTGCCCCAAAATGACCCTAAGAGTCCGTTTGGGGCAACTTGTGTGTTTCACGATAAGCTGTTTATCCTGAAATGTGGCCCGCAGGCCGGCAGCAGAGGTCGAAGGGTATAAATCCAAACACAGTTTTGATAAGCTGATGAAAGGCGCGAATCAAACAATACGAAAATATCACCCGCACTTATAAGCCGACCCAAACGGACCCTAAATCTTAGAAGGTTTCAAACTTCTCCTACATCTATTATTTTATAAACATAAGCAAACAATTGAAGAGATAAAAAACAACATACGAGCCCAAAGAGCTGTAATCGACCACACTGTCCACGGCGGCGGAATCTGCACCGCCGCCGCCGCCGGTGACCTTGGCTAGAGCCAGCTTTGCTCTTTTCGTCTTCTGCCTCAAGGAGGATGTTGGACTTGGCAGCAACAAGCTTTTGGTGTTTGTCAGAGGCAGAAGAGCAGAGCTGAAGCAAATACTCCCAGCTGCCAGCATCTTCAAATCTTCAGCCTTGAATTTGTCTTCCTCTTCTGAAATTGGTTTGAGGTGTAGGAGAAGAGCTTTTTGGGAGTTTATGGGAGATAAGAGAAGATAAGGTTTGGATTTTTGTTTTCCTCACTCGATTGCTGTTGGGTCCCACGCATTTGGAGATTTTATTTTATTTTATTGGTTTAATATATTTTATTTTATTTTATTTTATTTTATTTTATTTT
>JXCR01134350.1:77937-92741 GCA_002079205.1 Phalaenopsis hybrid cultivar
TACGCACGTTGCTCTACGTGCGTAGTACTAATGTAATATTTTTTCTATATGGCAAAGTTTGCGCACCAAGCCACAGCTTGGTAGCCTAGCGCACTCGCTAGCCTCTCAAATTATAATTTCATAGCTTAAATATCAAAAAAGAAAAAAAAAAAAAGAAAAGAATAGAAGGATTGTCAGATACATCAAAGTGTAAAAGTTCAATATATTTGAAATTCGATCTAGTTCATTTTTAATAAATTTGAAACATTTTCATTTTGGGTGAATTATAAATAATATGATTTGTGTGTAAAGTGATGTCGCCACCAGCTGCCACCTGTCATCGCCGCTTGTTGCTCGTCACCTGCAGCCTCCACAGTTGTCGCTAATCACCCACCTTTGATGCTCGCCTGTTTAACTGTCTATCACCGTCTAACTGTCTACCGCTGTCTAACAGCAGACACCTTTCACGATCAGACATCGTTCACTTCTACCAGCACCGACCACTTGCCTTTACTGAGTTTATTTTACATTAAATTGATTTTTTTTAAAAGTGAATAAAGAAATTGGAAAATCATATATTTATTTTATAGTGTATAGAATAAATCTTAAATATTTTAAATATAATATATTACTTTAATATTATATTAATTTTATACCTTATTCTTTTTTCAATAAATTAAATAATTCCTAATTTTTATAGAAAAATTGATAGAGATTTTCTCTTGAATTAGAGGACTAAAATTTGATATACTTTTTTAATTGCTATTTTTTTAATATAAATGTCATTGAAATTCAACTTCTTTAAAAAAAGATCTGCACTTTATTCTCTGAAACAATAAGAAAATAAAATTAGGACTGTTTTGAAATTTGAATGATTTTGAATATTTTTAGTTGGCGAATGGGCAACTTTTTTTTTTTACTTATCTTTAGATTTTTTTTATACATATATATGTATATACATATANAATATTTTGTCCAATAAGAGCTTATGCCTTATAGTTTTAATAATAAATGTGCATGTGTATGAAGTTGCATCCATCATGACTTGTGAGGCTGACTTAGATAATTGTTTGCCAAATGCTTTAACCTTGTTGAAAAAAAAAAGGCATTATAACAAGTATTTATAACTAATGTAGGATAAGTGCAAACTATGACATGATTAATACAAATTAAATGCAAAGTCTAAACTATGAAGATATGATAGATAGATTGTTGAATTACTTAAAATTGAATGGAAATAAATTCATTAACTAAATCCAAAACCTTAATTTAAATTATATGTTTACAAACCAAGATGTATAATCATATGAACAAAAAAAGCAACAAAATATCTCATTAACATATGATGGATATAAGACTCCTAATAATAGAGTTAAAAAAAAAAAGAAAATTTTAAGAAAAATATATGATTAATTAAGCTGAGGCCTTCTTGCCGACTCCAGTTTGGTACTCAGGANCATGTCCAATGAGAGCTTGTGTTTTATAGCTTTAGTAATAAATGTGCATGTGCATGAAGTTATATCCATCATGACTTATGAGGCTGACTTAGATAATTGTTTGCCAAATGCTTTAACTTTGTTGAAAAAAAAGCAAGCATTATAAAAGGATAATTATAACTAATATAGGATAAGTGTAAACTATGACATGATTAATACAAATTAAATGCAAAGGCAAAAACTATGAAGATATGATAGATAAATTGTTGACTTACTTAAAATTGAATGGAAATAAATTCATTAACTAAATCCAAAACCTTAATTTAAATTATATGTTTACAAACCAAGATGTATAATCATATGAACAAAAAAAAAAAACAACAAAATATCTCATTAACATATGATGGATATAAGACTCTTAATAATAGAGTTAAAAAAAGAGAAAATTTTAAGAAAAATATATGATTAATTAAGCTGAGGCCTTCTTGCCGACTCCAGTTTGGTACTCAGGATCACAGAATTCTCCTCCAAGATCATCACATGCTTCGTCAGGAAACACTCTGAATTTTACACCAAAGATTTAAGCTTTGCTTTATGAGAGAATATTACATCAGAACTCCTAACGCAGTTTGTGTTTGGAGCCCAATGATGTGGTGTCACGTGTTAAATAGTGGAGCGCCACGTGTCAAGTGGTGGAGCCCACTTAACACGTGGCGCCCCACAATTAGACTCTGAATGCATCAAGAGTCCTGATGTAATATTTTTTCTACTTTTTATATATTGATCTCAGATTATGAGAAATAATTAATTATTAAGCTGATAAAAAAATGAGGCATTTACATGCATACCACATAATTCTGATATATTTACATATCTAACACGTATACTTTCATATTTACATGTGTAAAGATCACATTAAGAATATCATTATTACTATCCTTTTAAAAAGAAGATTTACATACATACCACTCAATTTTTATGTATTTAAATATTCAACACCTGAACTTCAACTTTTACAAATATTACATCTTGTCACTGCCAAAAAAAACTATATTTCACTTTTTTTTTTTAATTAAAATAGTGATATTTTTACGTGAAATATAAAATTTTAATCGAATTTTAGAAACATAGCACACAATACTTGTGTATTTATGTCTCACATAAACTTTCATATTATCATTTCCTAATAGTGAAATACACATTTCATGCATGGTGTCACCTCTCAAAAAAACTCTTAGGGGTGGTGGACAGTCCATGACTTAAATACTGTTTTTCAGCCCTACACCTAGTCAATGTGCGACTTTTTGTCCGTGACATTTTCCTCCACCCAATCACGTGACGCCCTCGTCATGGATAGGCTCCACCGAGGATATCACTGGACCACGGAGAGTCTACACAACTGAAAGGCAGTAATTTGCTCTGATATCACTTGTCACCTCTCAAAAGAGCTCTTAGAGATGGTGGGCAGCCCAAGACTTAAATACTATTTTTCGGTCCTACACCTAGGCTTAAAGTATCATAGTGCCATGCAGGTAAATAGGAAGGTTTAGTTGTGACACTATAAATACATAAGAATTGTGCGCCACACATGTAAATTTCCCAAATTTTGGCAGTTCAAATGTGTAAAAAGCAAAGTTTAGGTGCTAGATATCTAACACCATAAAAATTGAGTGGTATCATGTAACAGCCCCTTTTAAAATGATAAGGTGTTATAAATGTAACATATGCAATTGCAAAATAAAGGTGTGCATGCATGTAATTTCCCAAAATTAAATTGGGTTTGGGTGGCAAAGCTATGTATCATAAATTTCAAAAACTTACGTTTTTTGTTGATTATAGTCCAAATACTCCCTCTCAAACTCCTCCACAGCGATGGTGGCTTCTGCAGAGTTTTTCGAAGCTGTAAGCTTTGCTTCCGGATATACAGCCGCGTCACTTGTTTCCCCGCCGATCGTCTCGCGGGCTTCAGCAGGAAAAACCCTGCAACAACTCATTATTACCACACAATTCTTACATATTTACACATCAAACGCCTTAACATTCATATTTTTTTCAAAAATATCATCATCTTCATCTTTTTTTTTAAAGTCAAATATAACTTTTCATGCTTAGAGTTCTGGGAAAATATTTGTATGCATAAGACGTACGCAGTGCTGTGTATGTGCGTTATACCTCTTATAACCTACTTGTAACCTACAAATAAGTTTCGCGCTTCTGTAGTTCCGATAGGTAAAGATAAGTTCTAGAGAGGGTACAGAAGGTATAATGCAGATATAACCCTCATGTACTCTTTGACGTACGTAGCGTTGCGTACATCTCACGCACTAAATATTTTCCGAAATTCTGAGACGAAGATGCTATAAGTATAGATATTAAACTTTGGATGATAAATATGTTACTACATAAGAATTGTTTGTATGTATGTATGTAAATTTTCAAAATAAAAAATAAAAAATAAAAACAGCACTTTTATAAAAGTCATTCTTATTTTAATTTAACCAAGATGAAAAAGAAATTAGTTGATTTATTTAAATAAATAATTAATTAATACTTGAATGGTTGACCTTAAAATACTAATTACTTTTATTTAATTTAATATAGTTCTAAATACTGATTAATTAGTAATTAATTGATGAATACAAAAACATTAATTATAGACTAATTTCATATGTTAATTACAATATTATGGGAATGAATACTAGTTTGTAATTACATAATATATTTTAACTATTTTTATCAAATACTATTATTACATTCTACCTAAATTAATAGACTTAAATCCCTAAAACAATGTCAGCTTCAAAAATTCTAACCACATGTCAATAAATTTTGTAAATTTAATCATTCCAGAATCACTAAATCCTACTAGATTAAGGGTTCGTTTTGGGCAACTTGTGCATTTCAAGATAAGCTGTTTATTCTGAAATGCGACCCGCGGGCCAACAGCAGGGTCGATCCGCAGCTTGCGTTTAGTGTAAAAACTCAAATGCAGTTTCGGATAAGTTGATGAAACGCGTGAACCAAACAGTACGACGATGCTGCCCGCACTTATAAACTGCCCCAAACGGACCCTAGATCTTAGAAGCTTTCAAACTTCCCATACTATTATTTTATAAACATAAGCAAACAATTGAAGAGATAAAAACAACATACGAGCCCAAAGAGCTGTAATCGACCACACTGTCCACGGCGGCAGAATCTGCACCGCCGCCGCCGCCGCCGCCGGCGACCTTGGCTAGAGCCAGCTTTGCTCTCTTCGTCTTATGCCTCAAGGAGGATGTTGGACTTGGCAGCAACAAGCTTTTGGTGTTTGTCAGAGGCAAAAGAGCAGAGCTGAAGCAAATACTCCCAGCTGCCTGCATCTTCAAATCTTCAGCCTTGAATTTGTCTTCTGAAATTGGTTTGAGGTGTAGGAGAAGAGCTTCTTGGGAGTTTATGGGAGATAAGAGAAGATAAGGTTTGGATTTTTTTTTTCCTCACTCGATTGCTGTTGGGCCCCACGCATTTGGAGATTTTTTTTAATTATTTTATTCGTTTATTTTATTTTATTTTCCTTCATCAATAGATAAAATATAATTTATTTTATTTTATTTTATTTAAAAAAATAGATAAAATATAATTTATCAAATAGAAAAACGTACAGTCGTCTCGAAAGCACCCTTATATGGCAGAAAAAATATTACATCAGTACTACGCACGGAGAGGAACGTGCGTACCCAATGAAATCACGCCACGATATCTCGCGCGACGCAGAAAAAAACGGCGCAGTAACACGGGGAATATTCCCCCCCGTGTTATTCATGTGTTATTGTGTGTTATTTATGTGTTATTGCATCCTGGGAATATTCCTGGTGTTATAATAACACAATAACACATGAATAACACATGAATAACACACAATAACACAAGAATAACACGGGAGAGAATATTCCCCTGTGTTATTGCGCCGTTTTTTCTCTGTCGGGAATATTTCCCGTGTTATTCAAGTGTTATTGTGTGTTATTCATGTGTTATTCTATCCTGAGAATATTCTTGGTGTTATAATAACACAATAACACATCAATAACACATAAATAACACAAAAATATTTTTGGTGTTATAATAACACAATAACACATCAATAACACATGAATAACACGCAATAAATGTTATAATAATACAATAACACATCAATAACACATGAATAACACACAATAACACATGAATAACGCGCAATAACACATGAATAATACGGGGGGGAATATTCCCCGTGTTACTGCGCCGTTTTTTTTTTTCTGCGTCGCGCGAGATACGTGGCGTGATTTTATTGGGTGCGCACCTTCCTCTACGTGCGTAGTACTGATGTAATATTTTTTCGTTAACTAGAGAGGTCACTTATCCATACTTTTAGTTGGCGAATGGGCTACTTTTATTTTTACTTATTTCTAGATTTTTTTTTTATACATAATTTTTCTTTTTTTTTTCTTTTTTTGAAAATATGTAACTTTGGTTGAGTTGGTAAGATGATACGTGTGGAAAAAGCACTTCCAATATTTGTCTTGAAGATTTACATACATACCACTCAATTTTTATGCATTCACATGTCTAACATTTAAACTTTCATTATTAACATAAATACCTCCTTATCTATATTTGAAAAGATTATTCACTTTTTAGGAAGATTTGCATGTGCACATACAAAAAAAGTGACAAGTTCTGACGATCCAGAAGAATAGATTTCGGCGAGAGGGGCCACCTACAAAAGATCGTGAGGCCAATTTGTCAGATCAAATGATGCTACTCGAGCTAAAACCGGCAAATCATGAGGAGGACAAAAATAAGCCAAAATAATCTGAGCCAGAACCATCCTGTCAAAAGCGAGACAAAGAGACCTTTGAAGCCAACCATTATGGAAAAGCGGATCCAAAAAAGATCTACTTTCCTAGCATCTTCGACCATCCCGGTAAACATATAGAGGCCCCTCATCAGAGGTCAATGATCAACAGCCAAACAAACCAACTAAGTCGACTGAGCTGATCTGATTTAGCAGAACATATTCCAGCCGACCGAGCTGATTTTGCCTACCCAAAGCCCATTAAGCTAATCTAATTTAGTCGGCCGACCCATAGAGCAGTCATACGAGAATCTCATACATTTAAAACACCAAAAAGTCTTGGTGCGAACCCCATTTAAGCAAGGGCAAAAATATAATATCATCCTGTTGTACCATCATCCCTATAAATAAAAAGATTATTTCATTTATAAAACACAATTTATTATTGTTCATTACTNGCCCATAGAGCAGTCATACGAGAATCTCATACATGTAAAACACCAAAAAGTCTTAGTGTGAACCCCATTTAAGCAAGGGCAAAAATATAACATCATCATGTTGTACCATCATCCCTATAAATAAAAAGATTATTTCATTTATAAAACACAATTTATTATTGTTCATTACTGTTCACTCATCTATTTCTCTCTTGCTCTCCTTATTGACACTTTGTTCCTTGGTTGTGATTCACGAATAAATCATGATTCAACATCCTAAAAGGTGAGATGAGTGTGAATCATGCCATGAACAAAAAGAGGAGTAACCCAAGGGAGCCTCGTTGATCGTACAAGCAAGAGAGCCTGATAGCAGGTCAGGGGACTCCACTATCTTTCTTTTAGAGATCTCACTAGTCACCAACTAGCAGTATGAGGGACTCCACCTCTCTTTTTTTAGTGGTTTTTGTTGATCACCTGCTAGCATGCAAGGGAACTCCACTCTCTTTTTGCTAGAGATCTTGTTGATCGTCGGCTAGCAAGTTGGGTGACTTGACCTCTTATCTTCTAGAAGTCTTGTTGATTGCCTACTAACAGGCATGGGGACTCTACCTTTTTCTTCTTGGAGTCTCGTTGATCGCCAGCCAGAAGGTCGGGGGGACTCAACCTTTTTTTCCTTTGAGGGTCTCGTTGATCGCCCACTAGCAGGTCAGAGGACTCTTCTTTCTTTTTTTTGGGGTCCTATTGATCGCTCACNGGGGGACTCTACCTCTTTCTTCTTGAAGTCTCGTTGATCGCCAGCCAGAAGGTCGGGGGGACTCAACCTTTTTTTCTTTTGAGAGTCTCGTTGATCGCCCACTAGCAGGTCAGAGGACTCTTCTTTCTTTTTTTTGGGGTCCTATTGATCGCTCACTAATAAGTTGGGGGACTTCATTTTTCTCATACTCTTTCTAGCATGTTTATAGCCTTAAAATGACCCAAAGAAAACTCAAAAATATCTAAAAATGACCAAAATTCATGTGTTCACTCAATAGCACACCAGAACCACTTGATTTCACGCAATCAAACGACTATCGTGCATGATTTATGTGATTTTGTACCACAGAACACGATATGCGAAGGTGCATAGCACGCAGAGCANCCGCAATAGCACACCAGAACCACTTGATTTCACGCAATCAAATGACTATCGTGCATGATTTATGTGATTTTGTACCACAGAACACGATATGCGAAGGTGCATAGCACGCAGAGCAAGGGAGCCACATGACCGCACGGAATGTGGAAGTGATGTGCAACAACGAGGGGGCATTGTGCAATCACGCATCTCAGACTGCAAGCATGATCTGGCTACAACCCGTGGACCTGATTGCCCGTTGGCCTGCTGATTAACTCCTGACCCATTAGCTCGTTGTGCTAGTTTGCCGACCTGACCTGTTGGTCGTTTCATCCCGACCTACTGACTGAAAAAAAAAAATTCAAACATTCAAACAGCCATGGGATTGAACCCAAACCACAAAGAGCAAAAGCACCCCACTNACGTTGGTCTGTTGATTAACTCCTAACCCATTAGCTCGTTGTGCTAGTTTGCCGACCTGACCTGTTGGTCATTTCATCCCGACCTACTGACTGAAAAAAAAAAAATTCAAACATTCAAACAGCCATGGGATTGAACCCAAACCACAAAGAGCAAAAGCACCCCACTNACGTGTGCACATACAAAAAAGTGACAAGTTCTGACGGTCCAGAAGAATAGATTTTGGCGAGAGGGGCTACCTACAGAAGATCGTGAGGTCAATTTGTCAGTTCAAGTGATGCTACTCGAGCTAAAGCCGACAAATCATGAGGAGGACAAAAATAAGCCAAAATAATCTGAGCCAGAGTCATCTTGTCAAAAACGAGACAAAGAGACCTTTGAAGCCAACCATTATGGAAAAGCAGATCCAAGAAAGATCTAGTTTCCTAGCATCTTCAATCATCCCAGTAACATATAGATGCCCCTCATCAGAGGTCAATGATCAACAGCCGAACATACCAACTAAGCCGACTGAGTTCATCCGATTTAGCATAACAGATTTCAGCCGACCAAGCTGATTTTGCGAACCCGAAGCTCATTAAGCTATTCTAACTTAGTCGGTCGACCCATAGAGCAGTCATACGAGAATCTCATACATGTAAAACACCAAAAAATCTTAGTGTGGGCCCCATTTAAGCAAGGGCAAAAATATAACATCATCATGTTGTATCATCCTCTCTATAAATAAAAAGATTATTTCATTTATAAAACACGATTTATTATTGCTCATTACTGTTCACTCCTTTATTTCTCCCTTGCTCTCCTTATTGATACTTTGTTCATTGGTTATGATTCATGAATAAATCATGATTCAACATCCTAAAATGTGAGATGAGTGTGAATCATGCAACGAACAAAAAGAGGAGTAACACAAGGAGAGCCTCGTTGATCGTACAAGCAAGAGAGCCTGATAGCAGGCCAGGGGACTCCACTGTCTTTCTTCTAGAGATCTCACTAGTCACCAACTAGCAGTTTGGGGACTCCACCTCTCTTTCTTTAGTAGTTCTGTTGATCACCTGCTAGCATGCAAGGGAACTCCACTCTCTTTTTGCTAGAGATCTTGTTGATCGTCAGCTAGCTAGTTGGGTGACTCGACCTCCTATCTTCTAGAAGTCTTGTTGATTGCCTACTAACAGGCAGGGGGACTCTAACGTTTTCTTCTTGGAGTCTCGTTGATCACCAACTAGAAGGTCGAGGGGACTCAACCTTTTTTCTTCTGAGAGTCTCGTTGATCGCCCAGTAGCAGGTCAGGGGACTCTACTTTTTTTTTGGTTCTATTGATCACTCGCTAATAAGTTGGGGGACTTCATTTTTCTCATATTCTTTCTAGCATGTTTATAGGCTTAAAATGACCCAAAGAAAACTAAAAAATGTCTAAAAATGACCAAAATTCATGTGTTCCCGCAACAGCACACCAGAACCACTTGATTTCATGCAATCAAACGACTCTCGTGCATGATCCATGTGATTTTGTACTACGAAACACGATTTGTGAAGGTGCATAGCACGCAGAGCAAGGGAGCCACATGACTGCACGCATGTGGGATCGATGTGCAACGACGAGGGGGCATTGTGCAACGACGCATCTCGGACTGGAAGCTTGATCTGGCTACAACCCATGGACCCGATTTCCGCGTTGGCCCGCTGACTAACTCCTGACCCATTATCTCGCTGTGATAGTTTGCCGACCTGATATGTTGGTCGTTTCGTCCCGACCTACTGACAGGAAAAAAAAATTTTCAAACAGGCAAGTAGCCATGGGATTGAACCCGGACCACAAAAAGCAAAAGCACGCCACTTGCCAAATGAGTCGGCACTATATAAGACTCTATTATAAAAAAGAAGAGAAAGGGGGAAATCAAAATCCGAATTTATAGTATTTTTAGAAGATGAAGTTAGTGTCAAATTAAATTAGAGAGACAATTGATTCCTCATCAACAAATTTATCATCTAACACGAATCTCAATGCAACCTTTTAAGTAATAATATTCAAACTTTAATTAAAAATCATCTAGAACTCTGTCATTATATTATAGTTAAACTAATGAGCTTGACGAGACAGACCCAACGGTACCAAAATTGATCAAATCCAAGTTAAATCAAGCTCATATCAAGTTGTTAAACCACTTTTGTAAGCTTTTAATGCATAATTTGATGGTTAAACGGATTTCAAAGCTGACAAGCTTATATTCAATTGAGTGTTTCAGCAAGAAGAATCCAACAAGCATAAGATCAATCAATTTTGACATTATTAATACATTCAAATGTTCATCAAATGTTATCTGATCGAACGAATCTTTTTGGGTTGTTTGATGGATTAGTTCGAATTTCTTTCTAATTTTGCCAAGAGGCCTCTCCCAAACTATAAATAGAGTCCAGCTCCCCCTCTTGATATGAGAGGGAGATCTTCAACCAAAAGAAGACTGAAACTTGGAAGAGTTGAAGTCCAACATTGCTTATACATTGGAGATTCGGTGAATACCTCTCAAACCTGCAACTGACGACCACTGTCAACAACGGCTCAATGGTCATCATTGACCATCGTCAGCCGCCCCTAACTCATTACAATAAAACCACTTGTGGAATCACAACTTACGTTGTGAAATCACGTGTGTTGCAGAATCTCAACATACATTACAGAGTAAGGAGACATCTTGTAAAAAAATGCACCCTGCATACAGTGCAACGATGCCTCTCAAAAATGATCTATTAATGCACCTCGAATATTGTAAAATGACACACTTTGAAGATGATGTAACAACGCACCCTACATACGGTGCAAAGACGTCTCCTTAAGATGGTAAGACAAAGCACCCTGAAGATGGCGACTTTCTCCAAACTCTTAAAGCTCCCTTTTTGCAATCCATCACTATAGCTTACGTGACCAACTATGGCTTACGTTGTCCGCAGCTCATGCAACTCTCGACTCCATCCCCTCCGGCCTATGGACGTCATCACGACTCACTGCTACAACATATGTGACCAACTACGAGAACGTGGTCCGCTACTCGCGCAGCTTCTAATTTTGCCCTCTATAGCCTACAAACATCATCACGGCTCGTCACTATGACTTAAGTAGTGCACGGCTTTGGCAACTCTTAACTTTGATCTCTGCAGCCTACGAATATTATCATAACTCACAACTACGGTCTAAGTGACCAAATACGACTCGCTTGGTCAACAACTCACGCAGCTTTTAACTCCAACCTCTATGGTCCATGAACATCATCACAGCTCACCACTCAGCTTACGTGATCAACTACGACCTAAGTGGATCATAGCTCGTGCAGATCACAACTCCGTCCACTGCTTCTTTTAGAAGTCATCGTCACTCACCACCACAATCTATATGGCCAACTACGATATATTTGGCTCACAGCTCCTGCAGTTTTCTACTTCAGCCTCTATAGTCAATTGACACTCTTGAAACAACCTTTTATTACCCACACGACCAACCACTACCATAGATTTCAACTTGGCATATGTGACAAGTATATACTATAATCGTCTACAACATTCACGATAAACTTCTGCCTCCATAGCAATCAATTATGACACTTGTAGTCCACTATCACTAAGAGCTACAATCATTATGTTCATACTACAACTATTATCCACAACATACTGTTATACATTTACATTGATTAACTTTGTAACTTCATCATCTCTAATTCTTGAGAAAAATAAACATGTGCAATGATCATTCAAATGTATAGATAAATATCAAAATTTGGTATAGATCTTTTAGATCATAAGAGTTGTGAGGTACCTAAAAATTATTCCGAAAACTAAAAAATTGAACAATTTTTAAAGCATAAAACTCGACAAGAAATCATCACCTCAATTGTATCCAGATGAGCTTGAAAAATTTCGACAAAATAAATTCTGCATATGAAAAAAATATGTTACACTAAATTTAATATAAATTCAACAATATTTAATCCCCATTAAAGACATAATATTCTCGCATAATTTTTATAGAAGATTTGCATACATAACATTCAATTCCTTATGCATTTACATATCTAACTCCCATGCATATAAATATATAGGTATGCTACTTTTCCCATCTATGAAAATGTGAATTTCACTTTTGAAAAGTACAAAAGGTGGTATTTTAATGAGAAATGAAGGATTTTGGATGTATAAATATTAAAAAAACAAAAGTTTTGGGGATAGAAATGTAAATCCATGGGAATTGGGTGGTATGCAAGTAAAAAAGCCCCAATTTTTTTTTTTAAAATTTACCAAAATACCCCTGATTTTCAATAACAAGAGCTAAACTATTGAGAAAGATACTTAGTTACACAAAGATCAAGAGAAAAAAATGCTTCAGATTAAGGAATGCAAAACAAGCTGAGAAAGAAAAATGAAACAATGTTCAGGAACAGAGCACAAAACAATAAATTTGATCAATTAATCCCAAAACATCAAGGAAAACAAGCACAAAGCTGACTCAGAATCATAATTCATTCCTCAACCAAGAGCTTCCTCCGCTTGTATCGCACCATGACATCCCCTTTCACACCAACCACCATAGCATTCCAGTCAATCTGTGGAAAGCTCGAGATCATCTCAAACTCAAAGTTTCTCAGTAGATGGCTCCAAATTGCCTTTATCTGCAGGTAAGCAAACGGTTCGCCGAGACAGCCATGCCTTCCACCACCAAACGAGATGTACGAGAAGGCTCCCGCCGCCTTGTCCTCCTCCCTCCCCGGCAAAAACCGGTCGGGGTCGTACGTATCGGGGTCCCTATAGATCGACGAANTGCCTTGTCCTCCTCCCTCCCCGGCAAAAACCGGTCGGGGTCGTACGTATCGGGGTCCCTATAGATCGACGAAAGCCGGTTGGCGAAGGCCGGAGCGGTAGCCACAATGTGTCCCTTTGGTATTTCATATTCGACTCCCTCCCTCGTCTTCACGGTGAAGTCGCTATGCGACTGGCGAAGGAGCAGGATGAGAGGAGGGTGGAGCCGGAGCGCCTCCTTGATGCAACGATACAACACATCCATCTCGGAGAGGATATCGTGATTGACTTTGTCACCATGTTTCTTCATCAGTTGCTTCTGCTCGTCGAGCGCACCCGATAGGTATTCTTCATATTTCAGTAGATAGGCGCCGGTCCAGGTGGAGGTGATGGAGCTGGTGTGTTGGCCGGCGAACAGGGCGGCAATAAGAAGGCCTGTAATCTCACCTTCGGTTGTTGGACGGCCATTTTTGTATTTGGAATCGATGAAGCACTGCAGCATGTCGTCCTCCGCGATTCCGGAGCATTTGCGGGATTTGATGATGGACTCGAAGATCTCGGATATTCGGAGCCGAGCCCTGTCACGCCGGTGATGTGCCGGGATTGGGAGGTAGGGGAAGATGACGCTGATTGGTTGCATCCCATTGTCGAGATCATGGAAAAGAGCAGACACGTCGTCGAAGAGCTTGTCTCTTACTTCACGACCTAAGAGGCATCGACTGGCAGTCAAGATGATGAGGTGCTCGAGTTCATACTTTAGATCGACGGTTCCACTATCTCCCCACTTTGAGAAGTAGTCCTGTGGAGAATGGCGTAGCAAAAGTAATGAGGATCAATCAATTTATGTATAATGATCAATGTCTGGGTACCATGTTGTGACAAATCAAATAGCAAAAATGATAAGACTTTACATATATATCACTCAATTCTTATATATTTACATATCTAACAGCTAAACTTCAATTTTTTGCATACATATTATTTTACCTATGCATGGAAGGTGTATTTCTTTTTTAAAAAGTTAAAATGATGGTATTTTTTGTATGATTCGAGAGATTTGGATGTCATAAATGTAAAAATTANAGAGCAAAAATGATAAGACTTTACATATATATCACTCAATTCTCATATATTTACATATCTAACAGCTAAACTTCAATTTTTTGCATACATATTATTTTACATATGCATGGAAGGTTTTTAAAAAGTTAAAATGATGGTATTTTTTGTATGATTCGAGAGATTTGGATGTCATAAATGTAAAAATTAAATTTTAGGTGTTAGATATGAAAATACATTGTGTGTAAATGCCCCTAATAAGAAGCTCACGCTCAGAAGCAACTGAGGTTAGTCTCGGCAAATAAGCACAGTAATTATCAAAAAGTCCATCAAGTTGAGCATCGAAATGGAGAAGTTAAGTAGCCGCAAGTGCTCAATTATCTGTTCAATCTAAAAATTTAAGAACAATCATAGGTGTAGATTGCATCTATGGCCATCAGAAACAGACATACATTAATTAATAGTATTAAATAATTAAAGAATACAGATCAATCAAAGGAATAACAATAGCAAATTTGCAAATGGCAGCTGTTGATATTATACAGGGGTATCAGTAAATGAGAAATCACAACACATCAACCCAACAATCCTGACCGGGAAAATCCAAGTTTGGGTTTGACACAATTCTTTTGGGTTAAGTTTGGGTTGAAAAATCTAACCTGCCAAACCGATTTGGACCAGCTAACCCGCATAACTTTTATATTTAACTTCATTACAGTTAATTCACATTTACCGTTTGATAAGATAATATCTTATTATGT
>JXCR01134351.1:5861-26622 GCA_002079205.1 Phalaenopsis hybrid cultivar
AAAATCCTGATGTTGCTGCTAATTCATTTGAGCTTAAACCTGCTACTATCCAGATGGTACAAAATAGTTAGTTTGGAGGATCACCTACTGATGATCCTAACTTAGATCTTGCTAGTTTTCTTGAAATTTATGCTACATTTAAATATGATAGAGTGTCTAATGATGCTGTTAGACTTGGGCTTTTTCTTTTTTCATTGAGGGATAAAACCAAAGCTTGGTTAAATTTGTTAGCACCTGGATCTATTAGATCTTGGGGAGAACTATCACAAAAATTCTTTGCTAAATATTTTCCACCCTTGAAAATCGCTAAGCTTAGAAATGATATTACATCTTTTTGTCAAGTTCGAAGGGGAATCAATATATGAAGCCTGGGAAAGATTTCAAGATCTTCTTAGAAAGTGTCCACACCATATTTTATCAGATTGGTTAATAATTCAAACATTTTATAATGGATTAATAGGATCACTTTGATCTATTATAGATGATGTTGCGGGGGGTTCATTAATGTTAAAACCTTTTGATGAAGCATATTCTATAATTGAAGAATCGCTACTAATAATTTTCAATGGCCCTCTTAAAGGGTAAATCCTAAGATAGTAGCTAGTATTCATGACTCTGATGCAATGACTATTTTGGCATCTCAAATTGCTGTTATTTCTGAAAAGATTGATTAAATAGGAGTGAATTATTCTCAAGTATTAGAGGATAATTCACTAGGACAGAATATTGATACTCAATCATCTTATGAAATTTTAAATGCTATAAATAAACAAAATAACAATCCCTATTNCTCTGATGCAATGACTATTTTGGCATCTCAAATTGCTGCTATTTCTAAAAAGATTGATTAAATACGAGTGAATTATTCTCAAGTATTAGAGGAGAATTCACTAAGACAGAATATTGATACTCAATCATCTTATGAAATTTTAAATGCTATAAATAAACAAAATAACAATCCCTATTCTAACTATTTTAACCCTGGATGGAAAAATCACCCTAATTTTAGTTGGAGTAATTATAATAATTTGGTGAATCCATCCGAAAATTTGAACAATCAAGGAAATCCTAATTTTTGACCTTATCATCCTCCGGTATTTAACTCCAACCCTAGCCCACAAGTTAAGGAAAAGAAGTTGTCGATGGAAAAAGTAATGTTGAATATGAGAANAATCCCTATTCTAACTATTTTAACCCTGGATGGAAAAATCACCCTAATTTTAGTTGGAATAATTATAATAATTCGGTGAATCCATCCGAAAATCTGAACAATCAAGGAAATCCTAATTTTTGACCTTATTATCCTCCAGTACTTAACTCCAACCCTAGCCCACAAGTTAAGGAAAAGAAGTTGTCGATGGAAAAAGTAATGTTGAATATGAGAAATCAAATACAAAATCAAGGGACTGCTATTAGAAATATTGAAAATCAATTATGACATATTGCTATTGCACTTAGTAATAAACCTTTTAGAATTCTTCCAAGTACTGTGGAAGTTAATCCAAAAGATCAAAATAAAGAGCAAATTAAAGTTATNTACTTAACTCCAACCCTAGCCCACAAGTTAAGGAAAAGAAGTTGTCGATGGAAAAAGTAATGTTGAATATGAGAAATCAAATACAAAATCAAGGGACTGCTATTAGAAATATTGAAAATCAATTATGACATATTGCTATTGCACTTAGTAATAAACCTTTTAGAATTCTTCCAAGTACTGTGGAAGTTAATCCAAAAGATCAAAATAAAGAGCAAATTAAAGTTATTTAAGCATGAAGGGGAAAAGAAGTTGAAACAAGGGTGTAAAAAGAAACTGAGGTTGATGAAGAGAAGGAAGAAATTGAAAATGATCAACAGGAAAATGAACAAACACAAGTCCCTGTACAAAATCCATTTCCTCAGTTTCCTCAAAGACTGAAGCAAAAGAATAAAGATAAACAATTTACAAAATCTTTCAAAATCTTTAACAAGTTAACGATAACTATTCCTTTTGTTGAAGCTTTGGAACAAATGCTAAGTTATGTGAAATTTATGAAGGATGTATTAAAAAAGAAAAGGATGTTTACAGATCATGGGACCGTTGCACTCAGTGAAGAGTGTAGTGCTATTATTCAGAAAAAGCTTCTTGAAAAATTAAAAGATCCTTGTAGTTTTACTATACCTTGTGTAATTGGAGAAAAGTTTTACGGAAAAGTTTTATGTAATTTAGGAGCGAGTATCAATTTTTAACATTTAGATTTGGGAGAAATTTCCCCTACTACTGTAACTCTTCAGTTAGCTAATCGATCAATAACTTATCCAAAGGAGTTATAGAAGATGTGCTAGTAAAAGTAGATAAATTAATTTTCCCTTTAGAGTTTATAGTCTTGGATATGGAGGAAGATAAAGAGATTCCTATTATTTTAGGGAGACCAATTCTCGTAATAGGGACAACTGTAATAGATGTGAAAAAAGGAGAATTAATAGTGAGGGTTAGTGATCAAGAAGTGAAATTTAATATAGCAAAAGCTATAAAATATCCTGCAATACAAAAAGAAAATGAATGTTTTAGGATGGAAGTAGCTGATTATCTAAGTAATGAGTACTTTAAGAATGAGTTCGAAGATAAATTAAAGCAAGGAGAAATTTTTGATACTGAAGATGAAGTAAAAGAAGAAAATTTAGATTATATTTAGGGAAAATTTGGAGCATTAGTCTTGTTGGAGAAGGATAGTAAAAATCTTATTCCTTCAAGTATTAAACCTCCTGAACTTGAATTGAAGATATTACCTGCCCATTTAAAATTTGTATTTTTAGGAGAGTCATCTACATTGCCTATTATTATGTGTTCTGAGTTAATTGAAATTTAGGAACAAAAGTTGATAAAGATGTTGAAAAAGTATTAAAAGGCTTTTGGATGGACTTTAGCAGATATTAAAGGATCTAGTCCTTCAATTTGTATGCATATAATTTTATTATATGAAAAGTATGAACCTAAAGCGAATCCTCAAAGAAGATTAAAGTCAATAATGAAAGAAGTTGTTAAGAAAGAGATTTTAAAGTGGTTAGATGCTGGAATTATATATCCTATTTCAGATAGTACTTGGGTAAGCCCAATTCACTATGTTCTAAAGAAAGGAGTCACTGTTGAAGAAAACAAGGAAAATGAATTAATACCAATAAGACAAGTAACTGGTTGGCCAATTTGCATTGACTATAGAAAGCTAAATATGACCACCAGAAAAGATCACTTTCCTTTACCCTTTCTAGACCAAATGTTGGAAAGATTGGCTTGGAAAAAATATTATTGCTTTTTAGATGGATATACCGAATATCACCAAATTTCAATTACTCCAGAGGATCAAGAGAAAATATGATTTTCAAGCCCATACAGAACATTTGCTTTTCTTAGAATGTCTTTTGGACTATAAAATGCATTTGCAACATTTCAAAGATGTATGATGTCAATTTTTAGCAATTTTATAGAGCATGGAATGGAATTGTTTATGGTCGATTTTTCTGTATTTGGGACTTTGTTTGAGTTATGTCTTAATAATTTAGAAAGAATTCTGGATGTATGTGAAAAAATCAACCTAGTTTTAAATTGGGAAAAATATCAATTTATGGTTGCAAGAGCTATTGTTCCTGGACATAGAATTTCTGAAAAGGGCATGGAAGTAGATCCTGCAAAAATCCAAGTTTTAAGGAAATTACCAGCTCCTAATAGTGCTAAAGGGGTGATAAGTTTTCTAGGACATGCTGGTTTTTACAGGCGCTACATAAAAATTTTTTCAAAAATAACTTAACCACTATGCCAACTTTTAGAAAAATATATGAAATTTTATTTTAATGAGGAATGCATAATATCATTTGAATTATTAAACAAAATTAATCACTGCTCCTATNAGATTTTCAAGCCCATACAGAACATTTGCTTTGCTTAGAATGTCTTTTGGACTATAAAATGCACTTGCAACATTTCAAAGATGTATGATGTCAATTTTTAGCAATTTTATAGAGCATGGAATGGAATTGTTTATGGTCGATTTTTCTGTATTTGGGACTTTGTTTGAGTTATGTCTTAATAATTTAGAAAGAATTTTGGATGTATGTGAAAAAATCAACCTAGTTCTAAATTGGGAAAAATATCAATTTATGGTTGCAAGAGGTATTGTTCCTGGACATAAAATTTTTGAAAAGGGCATGGAAGTAGATCCTGCAAAAATCCAAGTTATAAGGAAATTACCAGCTCCTAATAGTGCTAAAAGGGTGATAAGTTTTCTAGGACATGCTGGTTTTTACAGGCGCTACATAAAATTTTTTTCAAAAATAACTTAACCACTATGCCAACTTTTAGAAAAATAAATGAAATTTTATTTTAATGAGGAATGCATAATATCATTTGAATTATTAAACAAAATTAATCACTGCTCCTATAATAGTACCACCTGACTAGGAGAAACTATTTGAAATAATGTGCGATGCTAGTGCTTATGTTATTTGGGCTGTATTAACACAAAGACACGTCAAAGTTTTTAAAGTTATATATTATGCTAGTAAAACTCTAAATAATTCTTAAATTAATTATACTACTACTGAAAGAGAGTTATTAGTTGTTGTTTATGCCTTTGATAAATTTAGACCTTATTTAAATGGAACTAAATGTGTAGTGCATATAAATCTTTCAGGTATTAAATAATTAATGCAAAAGAAGGTTGCTAAACTAAGATTAATTAGATGGATAATTCTATTGCAAGAAATTGATTTTACTGTGGTTGAAAGAAGGGGAAATGATAATCAAATAGCTAATCATTTGTCTAGTATAGAAATAGAAATATTAACTAATTTTGCAAATGAAATTTTAGAAAATTTCCTTGATGAACATTATATAATATTGATGAAATGGATGTGCCATGGTATGCTAATATAGGTAAACTATATTCTAAGTGATATTCTACCACCTGATTTCAAGAATCTACAATTAAAGAAATTTATCTATGATTCAAAAGACTATTTTTGGGATGACCCATATTTATATAAACAATGTAAAGATTAATTACTAGAAGATGTGTGCTTTATGAAGAAACTCAACAGATAATTGAAAGATGCCATGATTATGAATTTGGAGGATTTTGGAACAAATAGAACTGCATATAAAATTTTGCAAGCTGGATTTTATTGGCCTACTATTTTTAGAGATGTTAATGAATATATTAAAGCATGCAATAGATGTCAACGAGTAGGAAATATTTTTTGGAAGAAATGAAATGCCTATGAATTACACATTAGAAGTTGAAATTTTTTATGTGTGGGGATTAGACTTTATGGGACCATTTATGCCTTCATTTGGAAATTTATATATATTACTTGTTGTTGATTATATGTCTAAGTGGATTGAAGCTATTGGTATGCCTTGATGTGATGCTTGGAGTGTTTTTAAATTTTTAATTAAAAATATTTTTACAAGATATGGAATGTCGAGGGTAATCATTACTGATTGAGGATCTCATTTCAGGAATAAGAGAATCCAAAAATTGATCAAGAAATATGATGTAATGCATAGATTCTCTACTGCCTATCATACTCAGACAAGTGGTCTACCAGAAATATCAAATCATGAATTTAAATACATTTTAGAAAAAAATATAAATCCTTATAAATTGGATTGGTCTGCTAGACTAGATACTGCATTATGGGCATACAGAACTGCTTATAAAACTCCTATAGAAATGTCCCCATATAGATTGATTTTTGAAAAAACATGTCATTTACCAGTAGAATTGGAAATTAAAGCATTTTGGGCTCTTAAAAAGTTCAATTTTAATTTAAAGGATGCTAATGAGAAAAGGTTATTGTAACTCAATGAACTTGAGGAGATTAGAAATGAAGCATATGATAATATGAAAATCTATAATGAGAAAATGAAAATATGGCATGATCGAAAGATTATTAAAAAGAAATTTAAACCTAGACAATAAGTTCTATTAAATAATACAAGATCAATATTATTTCAAGGAAAACTAAAATCTAGATGGTTAGGACAATTTAAAGTGTTAAAGTCTATCATTATGGAATTGTTGTTATTAAAGATCCTAACACTAGAAAGATATTTAAAGTTAATGTGCATTGTTTGAAACATTATTATGAAGGGCACATATCTCAGTTTAAGGAAGTTTTAATGTTAATTCAACCCAACTAAAAAAATGGTATGTTAGGTTGACAACTTTAAACTAAGTGTTGTGTGGGAGGCAACCCAAACTTATATGGTTATGTATTGCTATTATATTTGATAAAGTGTCTTATATATTAGTAGTTAATAATCCTAAACAATTGTATTTTTTATAAATTAAGTCAAATATTGGCATTGGTGGAAAATTTGGAATCAAATTGAAATAAAAAATGAAAGTCAAAATTTTGGCCACTGGCGCTGACGGTGCCAGAATGGGCGCTGACAACGCCCTAGATAATGGACATTAGTGCTGACATCACCAATCGGGTGCGCCGACGGTGCCGAGTACGGTAAGACAGTTTTAGATGACTTTTGGCAGATTTTGGCGCAATTTCACTTCATAATAACCGCCAGGAAGAGTTTAAAAAAGTCTAGAAACATTCTTGGATGCCTAGCGACTTCCTATTTTTGGATTCCAGGACCTCTAATTCTAGAAATACTTTGAGGTGTGGAGTTTTCAATAAAAGAAATTTTATTAGTTTTTGCACGCAGCAATTATATGTTAAAATTATTACCAAGAGGAGATTGATAAAGGAAAAAGGATTTATTAATCTTGGAGTGATCAATCCAACTGGTCTGATTGATAAGATAATTCTGTAAGGGCGTTGGGAAGTTCTGTGTTACACTACGTCTGCGGTTGTTGTACCTGTGGTGAAGGAGTTTTATGCAAGCATACATGGAATTACTCAAGGTGTTGTCTTCGTACCAGGTAAGGCTGTGCCACTTACTCCTACAAGGATTAATGAATTGTATATGATAGACAACATTCCAATCTATCATTATACAAATTTCATTCCTACACGAGATTTGATGCAAGAAGTGTATAATCTTCTGACGGATCAAAGTGAGATTTAGGAGGTACGAGATGAAGGATATGTTAGTTTATCCACTTCATTACTTAATCCAATCTTGAAGCAATGACATTTCCTTATTGCTGCAAAGTTACTCCTTACTACGAAAATTAGTAGAGTCACCAAAGAATGTGCTATTTTAAATTACTACATTCAAATAGAAAAGCCCATTAATTTAGGGTCTATTATATTTAAGTCTATTATAGGTATCCTTACTAATAGACCAATTCATGGACTTGGGTATCCATCTACCATTTTTTGATTTGTAGTCAAGCCCAAGTGTCATATGAAAGTTGGAAAGGGACTTTATTACCTTGGGAGCCCATGATCCCTGTTGATGAGAATTATTTTGGAAATGGAGTATTAGAAGCCATCATAGATGAATCCTCACATGCTTCAACTCCATTAATACCACCAACAGTTGGAAGTTTGCTTGCTTTGGAAAAAAAATTCAAGAAAATTTAAAGGGAACTTCATATTATTATAAATGCAATAGAAGATGTCAAATACATTTTTGATCACCTAGATTGGAAAATGAAAGGAAATTTTGATCGCACTGGAACTTTTGAAGTAGGATTAGTTTGGATGTTTAAAGAAAATGGGTGGATCGAAGAAAATTTGACAAATCAATTCCCGTACCGATCCTTCGACAGCTTATATGTTCACTACCAATCTATGGGAGATATTAGAGGAGGAGAAAGCACTAAAGAAGAGGTGTAATAATTGAAGACTTTATATTCTCTATCTTTTTTAAACATTATATTTATTTAGTGTAATTGTGTGGATTTGATTTGATTTGATTTGGTTTTTTATTGCTATAGAATTCTGAACGTTGATTGTGTGTATAGTTTTGTGATAGTGTTTAGTGTTGTGGCTTGATTTGGATGCTGATTTATAATNGTAGAGTCACCAAAGAATGTGCTATTTTAAATTACTGCATTCAAATAGAAAAGCCCATTGATTTAGGGTTTATTATATTTAAGTCTATTATAGGTATCCTTACTAATAGAACAATTTATGGACTTGGGCATCCATCTACCATTTTTTGATTTGTAGTCAAGCCCAAGTGTCATATGAAAGTTGGGAAGGGACTTTATTACCTTCGGAGCCCATGATCCCTGTTGATGAGAATTATTTTGGAAATGGAAATGAAGTATTAGAAGCCATCATAGATGAATCCTCACATGCTTCAACTCCATTAATACCACCAACAGTTGGAAGTTTGCTTGCTTTGGAAAAGAAATTCAAGAAAATTTAAAGGGAACTTCATATTATTATAAATGCAATAGAAGATCTCAAATACATTTTTGTTCACCTAGATTGGAAAATGAAAGGAAATTTTGATCGCACTGGAACTTTTGAAGTAGGATTAGTTTGGATGTTTAAAGAAAATGGGTGGATCGAAGAAAATTTGACAAATCAATTTCCGTACCGATCCTTCTACAGCTTATATGTTCATTACCAATCTATGAGAGATATTAGAGGAGGAGAAAGCACTGAAGAAGAGGCGTAATAATTGAAGACTTTAGATTCTCTATCTTTTTTAAAACATTATATATATACTTAGTGTAATTGTGTGGATTTGATTTGATTTGGTTTTTTATTGCTATAGAATTCTGAACGTTGATTGTGTGTATAGTTTTGTGATAGTGTTTAGTGTTTTGGCTTGATTTGGATGCTGATTTATAATTAGATTGTTTAATATGTGTGATTGTATAACTAAAAAAATGTGTTTGTAAAAAGTGAACTTTCATATAGAAAAATTAGTTTATTTTTGTTTGTGAAAATTGGTGTTTGTGAAATATTTTGTTTGTAATTTATTGCTAGATAAAAATTTGTGTCTAAAATACTAAAAATTTTTTGAGTAAGTTGATAGAAAATTGAAAATTAAAAAAATCAAATTAGGGAATTTTTTGGGCCTTCAGCGTCGACGACGCCCTCGACCCGACAATAGATTAAACCCCTAAAAATTCACAANAAGTAAGTTGATAGAAAATTGAAAATTAAGAAAATCAAATTATGGAATTTTTTGGGCCTTCAGCGTCGACGACGCCCTCGACCCGACAATAGATTAAACCCCTAAAAATTCACAATTTTTACTGTTGCCACCGTTTTTTACAGTTAAGACATCTTCAACTTTTGGCTTGGGCAGCTAGGGCTTGATTTTGGGTGGATTTGAGGCGATTTAGAGGCTAAAAAACTTCGGATTTCATCTTATCTAAGTAAAAGCTACACTTTAAACCAAAAATTTTTTATTTTCACCAAGGATTAATCTCACATTGCATGGATCCAAAAATATAGAATTTTTTTCTGATAAATTTTTGAGAAAGTTTTTTGGTGATGAACTCTTATTTAGTGATTTGAAGTTTAAAATGTTTTACATCTTGATTTTTGGATTTTTGTGATTTATTCAAAATTTTTTAACTTTTTTTAGATTTTTTATAGCACCTAGATCGAGCAAAAGATAAATAGAATATGACAAGTAGAGATTTGTTAGCTTTAGAGCTAGTGCTCGATTTCATATTTTTCAAGAAAATAAAATATTGATTCAGGACCGAGGTTTTAAAAATCCGGGAGGAGAAGTTGAACGTTNAATTTTTTACACTTAAGACGTCTTCAACTTTTGGCTTAGGCAGCTAGGGCTTGATTTTGGGTGGATTTGAGGCGATTTAGAGGCTAAAAGACTTTGGATTTCATCTTATCTAAGTAAAAGCTACACTTTAAACCAAAAATTTTTTATTTTCACCAAGGATTAATCTCACATTGCATGGAACCAAAAATATAGAATTTTTTTTTGATAAATTTTTGAGAAAATTCTTTGGTGATGAACTCTTATTTAGTGATTTGAAGTTTAAAATGTTTTACATCTTGATTTTTGGATTTTTATGATTTATTCAAAATTTTTTAACTTTTTTTAGATGTTTTATAGCACCTAGATCGAGCAAAAGATAAATAGAATATGACAAGTAGAAATTTGTTAGCTTTAGAGCTAGTGCTCGATTTTATATTTTTCAAGAAAATAAAATATTGATTCAGGACCGAGGTTTTAAAAATCCGGGAGGAGAAGTTGAACGTTTGATTATTGCTTGGCAGTGGGAAAATTTTTGTTATTTTACTATTGATGCGATAGCTGGGATTGTAATGGAATTTTATGACAACCATTCTGAAGCTTCTGATGATTTTGTTTTTGTTTCAAGAAAAATGGTGGAGTTTACTCCAAGAAAAATTAATGAGTTTTATCAATTAGAAGATGTGTATAGATGTCAGTACCATTCTTTTTCTGCTACAGATCAGGCTTTAGATGAAGTTATTTCTTTTTTGACTAGTGAAAAAGGGGCTTAGAAGATTAAGAATGGAGTTAAAGTTAACTTTCCCCTTTCTATGTTAAATGTAGTATCTAAGGCCTGACATTATTTTGTTTCTGTGAGGGTGATTCCAACGAATCATCATAGCAAATTAACTAAGGATAAAGCCATCCTAAACTTCTATATTCAGCAAGTGATGGACATAAATTTAGGTTCTATCATTTATATAAACACTCAATCTATTGCTCTGAGAGAGACCACTAGTGGATTTGGCACACCCTGCTCTGATTTACACACTTTGTGAGCAGACAAGAGTTGATTTTAGACCTGATGAGGAGAGGATTGAGCCTGAGAGATCGATTGGGCCTGCCAACATCAAGAGTTATGAGTCCTTTGTTAACTGGAGATCTGGAAGATAGGCCAGGGATATTCCTTCTACTTTTAGAACCCCTAGTGAGCCCACTTCATGTTACCCGAGCAACAGGGAGTAGTTGAACCAGATGATGATTCAACAGGGAGATATTTTGAGGATGGATCATAAGATGCAGAAAATGGATGCTAGAAATGCTCACACTGATGATCNGTTGATGCGATAGCTGGGATTGTAATGGAATTTTATGGCAACCATTCTGAAGCTTCTGATGAATTTGTTTTTGTTTCAGGAAAAATGGTGGAGTTTACTCCAATAAAAATTAATGAGTTTTATCAATTAGAAGATGTGTATAGATGCCAGTACCATTCTTTTTCTGCTACAGATCAGGCTTTAGATGAAGTTATTTCTTTTTTGACTAGTGAAAAAGGGGCTTAGAAGATTAAGAATGGAGTTAAAGTTAACTTTCCCCTTTCTATGTTAAATGTAGTATCTAAGGCCTGACATTTTTTTGTTTCTGTGAGGATGATTCCAACGAATCATCGTAGTGAATTAACTAAGGATAAAGCCATCCTAAACTTCTATATTCAGCAAGTGATGGACATAAATTTAGGTTCTATCATTTATATGAACTCTCGATCTATTGCTCTAAGAAAGACCACTAGTGGATTTGGCACACCCTGCTCTGATTTACACACTTTGTGAGCAGACAAGAGTTGATTTTAGACCTGATGAGGAGAGGATTGAGCCTGAGAGACCGATTGGGCTTGCCAACATCAAGAGTTATGAGTCCCTTGTTAACTGGAGATCTGGAAGACAGGCCAAGGATGTTCCTTCTACTTTTAGAACCCCTAGTGAGCCCACTTCATGTTACTCGAGCAACAGGGAGTAGTTCGACCAGATGATGATTTAACAGGGAGATATTTTGAGGATGGATCATAAGATGCAGAAAATGGATGCTAGAAATGCTCACACTGATGATCAGATTCACCAAAAATTTGAATATGATGCTGCTTATGATGATGCTTTAGTGAGATATCTGAGGGGTGACCATACAGTTCAGTTCCCTATTCACCCTACTTATACTCCATATCAACAGTAGAAGTTAGATGTTGATGATGAGGAAGATAATGACTGGTGATCTATTTTGTTTGTTTGTTTGTGTTTGTACTGTGTGATTNACAATTTTTTTATGTTATTTTTCATTTAAATTTTCTAAGTGACTTTAATATGACAAATTGCAATTTTTCTTGAAAGAAATAGAGGATCAGAAACCTTAGACTTAATTACTGAATATACTTACACCTTTAGTATTAACTGGAATTATTTTGAATTTTTCTTAAGTTAAACTATTATATTTAGAGAACTAAAATATGGAAATCTAAGAGTTAAATTTTTTACCATAAGTCATAATCTTTATGTAGCAGAGAAGTTACTTGAGGACAAGTAACATGTAATTTTGGGGGATTTTGATACACCAAAAATATATGCATTTTTATACCCATATTTTATACTCATTTTTTGTGATATTGTACTTTAATGGAAAGTATTTTGATATTTTTTTGCAGGTTGTTGATTTTCAGGTCTTAAAGATAAAAGAAAGCAAAAAATGAAAGTTGCAATTTTGGCCACTGGCGCCGATGAAGCCAGAATGCGCGCCGACATCACCCTAGATAATGGACATCAGCGTCGACATCGCCAGTCGGGAGCACCGACGACGTCGAGTATGGTTGGACGGTAGATGACTTTTGGAGGATTTTTGCGTGATTTCACTTCATATTTTTGGATGCCCAATTGATGGGAATTACTTTGGAAATGTAAATGATGTATTAGAAGCCATTATAGATCAATCATCACATGCTTCAACTCCATTAATACCACCAACGCTTGGAACTTCGCTTGCTTTGGAAAAGAAATTGAATAAAATTGAAAAAGAACTTCAGATTAATTTAAATTCCATTGAAGATCTTAAATATCTTTTTGATCACCTGGATTGGAGAATGAAAGAAAATTTTGATCACACTTGAACTTTTTAAGCCGGATTAGTTCGGATGTTTAAAGAAAATGGTGGATCGAAGAAAATTTGACAGATCAATTCCCGTACCAATCCTTCTACAACTTATATGTTCGTTACCAATCTATGGGAGATATCAGAGGAGGAAAAAACACTGAAGAAGAGGCATAATAATTGAAGAATTTAGATTCTCTAACTATTTTAGAACATTATATATATTTGGTGTAATTGTATGGATTTGATTTGATTTAGTTAGTTTTTGCTTTAAAATTTTGAACTTTGATTATGTGTATAGTTTTGTGACAGCGTTTAGTGTCGTGGCTTGATTTCCTCACCGATTTATAATTAGTTTGTTTAATATGTGTGATTGTCTAATTAAAAAAATGAGTTTGTAAAAAGTGTACTTTCATATATAAAAGTTAGTTTGTTGTTGCTTGTGAAAATTGGTAGTTGTGAACTATTTTGTTTGTAATCTATTGTTAGATAAAAATTTGTGTCTAAAATACTAAAAATTTTTGGAATAAGTTGATAAGAAATTGAAAATTAAAGAAATCAAATTATGGAATTTTTCCCGCCTTCAGCGCTGACGGCGCTATCATCGGCGCCAGTGACGCCCTCAACCTGACAACAGATTAAACCCCTAAGAATTTAAAATTTTTATAGTTGCTATCATTTCTTACACTTAAGTCGTCTTCAACCTTCGGGTTCAGCAGCTAGGGCTTGATTTTGAGCAGATTTGAGGCGATTTAGAGGTTAAAAGACTTCAGATTTCATCTTCTCTAGGTAAGAGCAACACTTTAAACCAAAAATTTTTTATTTTCACCAAGGATTAATCTCACATTGTATGGATCCAAAAATTTTTTTTTGAGAAATTTTTGAGAAAATTCTTTGGTGATGAACTCTTATTTAATGATTTGAAGTTTAAAATGTTTTACATCTTGATTTTTGGAATTTTGGGATTTATTCGGAATTTTCTAAATTTTTTTAGATTTCTTATGACACCTAGATCGAGCAAAAGAAAAATAAAATATCAAGAGTAGAGATTTGTTAGCTTTAGAGCTAGTGCTCGCTTTCATATTTTGCAAGAAAATAAAAAATTGATTCAGGACCAAGGTTTTAAAAATCTGGAAGGAGAAGTTGAACGTTTGATTATTATTTGATAGTGGGAAAATTTTGGTTATTTTACTGTCGATGCAATAGTTGGGACTGTAATGGAATTTTATGCCAACCTTCCTGAAGCTTCTGATGATTTTATTTTTGTTCAAGGAAAAAGGGTGGAGTTTACTCCAAGAAAAATTAATGTGTTTTATCAGTTAGAAAATGTGTATAGATAAGTTATTTCTTATCTGACTAGTGAAAAAGGGGCTTGGAAAATAAAGAATGGAGTTAAAGTTAACATTCCCCTTTCTATGTTAAATGTAGTATCTAAGGCCATGCATTATTTTATTTCTGGGAAGATGATTCCAACAAATCATCATAGCGAAGTAACCAAGGATAGAGCCATCATGAACTTTTGTATTCAGCAAGTGAGGGATATAAATTTAGGCTCTATCATTTATATGAACACTCTATCTATTGCACTAAGAGAGAGCACTGGTGGATTGGCAATCCCTGATTTACACACTTTGTGAGCAGTCAGGAGTTGATTTTAGACATAATGAGGAGAGGATTGAGCCTTAGAGACTGATTGGGCCTGCCAACATCAAAATTTATGAGTCCAATGTTGATTGGAGATCTGGTAGACAGGCCAATATTCCTTCTACTTCTAGAACCCCTAGTGAGCCCACATCAAGATGATGATTCAACAGTGATATATTTTGAGTATGGATAAAAGGATGCAAAATATGGAGGACAAAAATGCTCACACAGATGATCTGATTCACCAAAAATTTGAATATGATGCTGCTTATGATGATGCTTTGGTGAGATATCTAAGGGGTGACCATACAGTTAAGTTCCTTATTCACCCTACTTGTACTCCATATCAGTAGCAGAAGTTAGATGTTGATGTTGAGGAAGATAATGACTGGTGATCTACTTTGTTTGTTTGTTTGTGTTTGTACTCTGTGATTGTATTGTTTTTGTTGTGATGTTGTTGAGACTTTGTTTGTTATGTTATGTTAAACTTAAATGTGGAAAACTATTTTCATTTTTTAGAATTTAATTTAGTCCTGTTGTTATTTTCAGCACTTTTTTATGTATTGTGATTAGCTCTTTCTCAACAAATTTTATATGTATTATGCGCAAATTAATGTTTTTAGCCTTGTTGTTTTCATTTTAGCCCCAACAGCATTTCAAAATTTATGTTGAAAAATCAGAAACTTCAATAGGCATGATTTTTTTTATATATTTAATTATTTCTTTTACCCTTTCATTTTTAAAGTTCTTCATGCAAAAATCTTTTAAAAAATTAATTTTGGGGGGGAGAAGAAATATCAATTTTAGAAAATAACTTAACTTTATTTGTCCTCACTTAACTATATTTTCAAAATTTTAAATTTAACATGACCTTTTGTATTAGATGTCAACTTTAGATAACTATATTTATGTTTCTAAATATATAGAAAATTTAAGTAAAAATTTTCAATAATAAAGGTTAATTCTAGGGGCTAAGATATTTGGTAAAAGAGAATAAGACTATGTTTTTCTATTTTTAGTAAAGAAAATTTATATTTTTGAAGTATTAAAAAATCTTAAAGAAATTCATGTAAAAAGAAAAGTATTAAACTTTATGAAATCTTTAAGTTAATAAAAATTTTTTAAGTAAAAAAAAAAGTAAAAAGTTTTTAACTTTAAAAGGAAGATAGAAAAGTTCAAAATCATTAAAGGTTATCAAGACATAGTAATCCTCAAAAAAAAAAAAGAAAAAGAACAAAAAAGAAAATAGAAGAAAAAGAAAAGAGAAAGAAAAGAAAATAAAAGAAAAAGAAAAGAAAAGAAAAAAGAAAGTAAAAAAGAAAAGATATGAGGAGAAGCTTGAGGAGATGCCTAGTAAAAATTTGGTCTCACTTGAATCAACTTAAAGAAAAAGACTTCGACACATTTTCTAAACTTTTTATTTGAATGTTAGCTTAATTATTAATAAAGTCTTATGAAGTTCTTTTTCATTTGAATTTTCTAGGTGACTTTAATATGACAAATTGCAATTTTTCTTGAAAGAAATAGAGGATCAAAAACCTTAAACTTATTTACTAAATAAACTTACACCTTTAGTATTAACTAGAATTATTTTGAATTTTTCTTAAGTTTAACTATTATATTTAGAGAACTAAAATATGGAAATCTAAAAGTTAAATTCTTTACCATAAGTCATATTTTTTATGTTGTAGAGAAGTTACTTGAGGACAAGTAACATGTAAGTTTGGGGGATTTTGATAAACCGAAAATATATGCATTTTTAGATCCATATTTTATACTCATTTTTTGGTGATATTACACTTTAATGGAAGGTATTTGATGTTTTATTGTAGGTTGTTGATTTTTAGGGCTTCAAGCAAAAAGAAAGCAAAAAGGACAAAAATTGGACTCAAAATTGCATTTTTGAAGAAATGCTCAGCGCCGTAAACACCGAGGTCAGCGCCGACGGCGCAGAACAACTCAAGGCTTGAGATTTTTACTCAGCGCTTACGGCGTCAAAACAGCGCCGACGACACCAAAGGCTGTGCAAACCCCATTTCTAGAAGGTTCGATGTATTTGGACGAGTTTTTGAAGAGTTTTTTGAGGCACCTCTTGGAGTACCTTGGGCTCTATTTGAGGCTGAATTTCATCAGAGAAAGTGCTCCTCTATATTTCTCACTCATATACGTTCATTTTTTGCATCACATCATTCTATTCCACTACCATATTGGAGTTATTTATTTCTTATTTTGCTTTCATTGTTTATAGTTTTTTTGGTGAGATTTAGTGCAAAACTTTCTGTAAAAGTGTTGGAGAAGGAGAAAAGTGAGAGATCTCTTCTTCCTGCATTTCTAAGGAATGGGTAAAAAGGAATTGCTTTGAGAAAGAGTTTTTAGATAAATATTGTTTGTTTATCAGTGTTATATGAACTTTCTTTTATATATGAAATTTGTGTTTTGTTATTTCTTTCTCATGAAGTCTGAGCAGTTCCCTCTATCTTTTTCCTTACTATAAGATATGGTGAAATGAAGAGATAATATGGATGTACCAATATTAAAATATAAAATAAATTGTGATGATTTTTTAACTCCAAACTTAATTTACTTTTCGATCTGTTCAATTGAATTGTTAAAATGTGTTGTGAAACATATGATCCTGGAAATGGAGTATGAGCTCTACAATAGGGTGAGGATCACATTTGATTCAATGGAGAACATCGTTCATGAAATTAAGTGCAAATAAATAAAGAAATATTCTTTATTGGGTGTAGAATTGGAGAACATTTAGGTTGACAGACTAAAATCTTCAATTTGGTCTTATTGTTTAAAAACTGAAGAAAAAGCTAGCCTTCAGGTGAAGGGAAGTGGGAGCTCTGGAGTGGCAGCCGATATCCTCCTAGCCTAGCCATGGATGTAGGAACTAAAAACTGAGATTACCTAATGATTTTTTATGCACTGTATTAGGGTAGAGAATTAAAGTTGCTCTTATTTGGCACAATACATATTATGAACATTTATCTCATCTCATTTTATCATAGCCTCATTGTAGTGGGAAGGANTGATATCCTCCTAGCCTAGCCATGGATGTAGGAACTAAAAACTGAGATTACCTAATGATTTCTTATGCACTGTATTAGGGTAGAGAATTAAAGTTGCTCTTATTTGGCACAATACATTTTATGAACATTTATCTCATCTCATTTTATCATAGCCTCATTGTAGTGGGAAGGATGCTTTTTAAATCTCCGTTACATAAGCATAGTTAATAGATTAGTACTTATTATTTTAAACTTTACTATTTTTATTTGATAATAGTTAAGAAATTTAATTTTGATTACATCTCAACAATGGAAATTAATGACAGTGATTTAAATTGACTTTCTGTGAATTTTCTAGCAAATTTATCATTTCCAATTTAAATCTTCTCTGTAGGATCTATATTTGGGGCTTAAATAGAAAATCCATTATTACTTGATAACGATATGTATACTTGCAAAGAATTCAAATATNCAATGACAGTGATTTAAATTGACTTTCTATGAATTTCCTAGCAAATTTATCATTTCCAATTTAAATCTTCCTTGTAGGATCGATATTTGGGGCTTAAATAGAAAATCCATTATTACTTGATAACGATATGTATACTTGCAAAGAATTCAAATATTAAATGATTATACTCATTTAAATTTTACACAATCTATCGCAACAAAAAAATTGTATCACTCCCCAAGAAATTTCAAGCTATCTTAGTTTAGCCTTTGAGGGGTGTTTAAATAGAGGGGGACGGAGAGGCTACCAAGGAAATTGGTGGGTGCTTTAGGTTTCTTATGTGGATGCTGAAAATTTGATAAAATTTGATTGGGATGAGACAGCTTGGAGTTTTAGCCATGGGGGAGCACTTGGGGGATGCTTTTCCAGCAGCCTAGGTGGCCGGCCGGCCAGGCTCAGGTCACCATCCCACTGAGGATGGTCAGTGGTGGGATGATTTTCGAATTTTGGGAATATTTTGGAAATTTTGGAATTTTTGGGTCATGACAGGCATTTTGGTAATCTTGGGCAATTTTGGGGTATTTTGGGAATTTGATGATTTTGGTGGATTTTGGTTAATTTAGGTAGTGTTGAGTGGTTTGGGATGATTTTTGGGCCAATTTGGGTATTTTGGATAATTTTGGAAGTTTTGGCAAAGATTATGGTTGTAGGCGTATTTTGGTAATTCGGTGATGAAGTCATGCCAANTAATTTTGGGGTATTTTGGGAATTTGATGATTTTGGTGGATTTTGGTCAATTTAGGTAGTGTTGAGTGGTTTGGGATGATTTTTGGACCAATTTGGGTATTTTGGGTAATTTTGGAAGTTTTGGCAAAGATTATGGTTGTAGGCGTATTTTGGTAATTCGGTGATGAAGTCATGCCAAACCAATTGGAGCCATGTGATGACCCATCTTGGATGCTCAATATGTTGGTTCTAACCCTCTTAGCCAAAGACTAGGGGTATAAGTTCATCCGTATGAGCTCTCCTGAATGAGTCAGAAGACCAACTTAAGGGATCATAGGGTTTATGGTATGTGAGAGAGTGTACTGTGTGCAAGTTAGACCCACCAAAACCAGATCACCCAGGGTTAGTCCTAAGGTCTGACCACCCTTTGGGGGACTCCCCTTGAGCTTCTCCATATTGGACAAACCTACTAAGTGCTATAGGTTAGATCCAACATGTGGAACTTCAAGTTGACTAAAGAAGAGTTTGGAATTTTCTATTGCTAGACCCTAGGCTACTAAAGAGGAAAAAACTAGACCTCAACCAAAAATGAGGTCAATAGTGAAGAAACAAATTTAGAACTAAATTTGGAAAAATGTCAATTGATGGTTGCAGGAGGAATAATACTTGGGCATAAAATATCTGAAAGTGGTATGGAAGTAGATCCAGCAAAAATTCAAAACATTTCTAACTTACGTCCATATAGACTTATCTCTGGAAATACATGTCACTTACCAGAAGAGTTTATCTTTCTTCTTAAAATGATAAGTAAATAAGTGTTGGATGGAAGTTGTGGAGAGTATTGATCTTTAATGTTGGAAGAAGTTGTGATTATTCAAATCAATGTACTTCATTTACTTCTTGATTTGTCCAATCGAGATGTTAAATTTTTTTGTGAGAACATGNAATGTACTTCATTTACTTCTTGATTTGTCCAATCGAGATGTTAAATTTTTTTGTGAGAACATGTTGGAACCGGGTTGGTTTTGTCTCAGTCAACATATGAAAAGAATCACATGAGGTTGTTTGAATGTAAATGTAGCTCATATGATTGAGTGCAAATCAACTGAGAAATATTCTTTGAAGGGTGTAGAGTTAGAGGTCCTTAAAGTGATAGGTTAAAGCCCCCAACTTGGTTTATTATTTTAGCTTCCGATACAAGATGTTAGCCTCCAAGTGGAGGGAATCAAGAGAACTCTAGAGTGAGAGTTAGTATCTTCCCTGACNATGAATGTAAATGTAGTTCATATGATTGAGTGCAAATAAATTGAGAAATATTCTTTGAAGGGTGTAGAGTTAGAGGTCCTTAAAGTGATAAGTTAAAGCCCCCAACTTGGTTTATTATTTTAGCTTCTGATACAAGATGTTAGCCTCCAAGTGGAGGGAATCAAGAGAACTCTAGAGTGAGAGTTAGTATCTTCCCTGACNTGTAACATAAGCATAGTTAATAGAATAGTACTTATTGTTTTAAACTTTACTATTTTTATTTGATAATAGTTAAGAAATTTAATTTTGATTACATCTCAACAATGGAAATTAATGACAGTGATTTAAATTGACTTTCTGTGAATTTTCTAGCAAATTTATCATTTCCAATTTAAATCTTCTCTGTAGGATCTATATTTGGGGCTTAAATAGAAAATCCATTATTACTTGATAACGATATGTATACTTGCAAAGAATTCAAATATTAAATGATTATACTCATTTAAATTTTACAAAACCTATCGCAACAAAAAAATTGTATCACTCCCCAAGAAATTTCAAGCTATCTTAGTTTAGCCTTTGAGGGGTGTTTAAATAGAGGGGGACGGAGAGGCTACCAAGGAAATTGGTGGGTGCTTTAGGTTTCTTATGTGGATGCTGAAAATTTGATAAAATTTGATTGGGATGAGACAGCTTGGAGTTTTAGCCATGGGGGAGCACTTGGGGGATGCTTTTCCAGCAGCCTAGGTGGCCGGCCGGCCAGGCTCAGGTCACCATCCCACTGAGGATGGTCAGTGGTGGGATGATTTTGGAATTTTGGGAATATTTTGGAAATTTTGGAATTTTTGGGTCATGACAGGCATTTTGGTAATCTTGGGCAATTTTGGGGTATTTTGGGAATTTGATGATTTTGGTGGATTTTGGTTAATTTAGGTAGTG
>JXCR01134351.1:27484-43643 GCA_002079205.1 Phalaenopsis hybrid cultivar
CAGTTCCCCTTTGTTAAATGGCACATTGATACACCTAAAATATATATAGTGTTTTTAGACACATTTTTATATCTATTTTTGAGATATAGCACTTTAATGGAAGATATTTTCGTGTTTTTTTTCAGATACAGTTAAAAAGGATGAAAAATGCTTAAGGAGTGAAAAAGGATCAAATTTGGAGGAGAACTGTGAAAAATGTACAAAAGAGTTTTGGCGCCTAAGCATAAGATCCGGTGCTTAAGCCTTGGTTAAACAGAGAAGGCCGCACCTAAGCACCAGTGGCCCCGCGCTTAAGCGCTAGTGGCAGTTATTGGATGAGTAAATTCGGTTTCTGTGAATTTTGGAGAGGTTTTTGAGGCACTCTCTGGCATAATAGGTGGTTATAACCACAATGGATGAAAATTATCATGAAAGGATGCATTTCTTAGGGAAATACATTGAATCTTGACAAATTTTGAAGAGAAACCAAGGCACCTTTTGGAAAATTATAAAAGAAAGAAGATTGGGACTTTGAAGATGGTCCTAAGAGTATTGGAAAGTTTTGAAAGTTCTCATTTGGGGAGTTACTTTGGAGAGATTTTCAGGCACCATTTCTACTTTTATTTTATTATTTTTATTTTTTTATTTTGAGTGATTGTAAAGAGAAGAGAATCAAAGGAACTTCAAGAGTTTGGTGGAGGATTTGAGATAAGGTTTTATCTTTTTGTTTTGAGGCTACTTTTGGTTTTAATTGAAACTTGTTATTGGTTTGATAATGATTTCGTCTTTTAAACGAAATTTTGGTTTTATTTTCTACATGAATTCTGAGTAGTTTTCTTTATCTTTTTTCTTAAAATGATAAGAAATTAAGTTTTGGATGGAAGTTGTAGAAAGTATTGATCTTTAATGATGGAAGAAGTTGTGATGATTTAAATCCATGCACTTCATTTACTTCTTGATTTGGCCGATCCAAATGTTAAAATTTGTTGTGAGAACATGTAAGAACTGGGCTAAATTGTCTCAATCAAAAATTGAAAAAATTCACATGAGGTTGTATGAATGAGAATGTAGTTCATATTATTGAGTGCAAATAGATAGGGAAATATTCATTGAAGGGTGAAAAGTTAGAGGACTTTACAGTGACAGGTTAAAGCCCTTAACTTTGTTTATTGTTTTAGGTTCTGATGTGAGAATGTTAGCCCCCAGGTGAAGGGAATCGAGGAAACTCTAAAGTGCGAGCTAGTATCTTCCCTGCCTAGCCATTCTTCAGAACTATTCAAACTTTAAATTAGCCAATGTACTTTATAACATCTTTAGTAAGGGTAAAGAATATTATTGCTCCTACTTGGCACCACACAATTTGCATACTTCCACAACTAAATTCCTATACTTATTATTGATTCATAACAAGAAGAAAGATATTTTCATATTTAGTGCTTTTCTTCTGCAAAAACTCTATTTATCTTTTTAAAGTGTTGTTGTTCTATTAAAATATTGAAAATACCAAAAATATTTAAATTTTCATTACTGCGTAAATCATCTTTAGTTTAGATAATTAACTTTTTATTAAATATATAAAGTTTGTTGTTCAATAGTGCATATTTTGTATTCTCCCTGTGAGTTCGATATTCAGACCTTAATAAAAAAGTCTTATTTTACTTGATAACGATGCGTATACTTGCATAGTATCACAATATATATAAATTAAAAGTTAAATTCTTATTTTTATTCAGGATAAAGTTTTTGGTTTTGTCGCAAAGTAAGGAAATATAAGTGAAATATAATCTGAATGATTTTTGTACTGTGCATATTAACAGTATCTAGGGATCAAGTTTTTGGTGTCGTTGCCAGGGAGAAATTGATTTTAAAAGCAAATTTCTATTTTTAGAAAGTCTTATTTAAAATTTAAGTTGTTTTATCTTATCTTAATTTGTTTTGTTTATTTTATTTTATTTTATTATATGTTAGTGTAAGTGTAATTCAAGTTGTGAAGGACTAGTACCCTACGATTCTGAATTAGAAAGAACTATTAGGAAAATTAGAAAAACCAAAAAAATTATAAATTTTGAAAAATCCAAAAAAATTACAGAAATGGCAGACCAAAATAATCAAAATACTGAAATTCATAAAGAGTTTGAACCTTTAAGAGATTGTGCCAACCCTGTTGTAGATGAACTTCATTGTAGTATTCAAAAACCTACTCTAGTGGCTAATTCATCTAAGCTTAAACCTGTTATTATCCAAATAGTATCATATAATCAATTTGGGGGATCACCAACTGAAGATCCAAAGTTACATCTTGCCAATTTTCTAGAATTGTGCACTACATTTAAATACGATGGTGTATAAGATGATGTCATAAGACTTAGGTTATTTTCTTTCTCACTAATGGATAAAGCTAAGATGTGATTGAGTTTGTTAGCACCTGGATCTATCAGAACTTGGGGGGATTTAGCACAAAAATTTCTTGCTAAATATTTTTCACCATAAAAAACTGCAAAGCTTAGAAATGATATTACATCTTTTTATCAGTTTGAAGGGGAACCTATTTATGAAGCATGTGAAAGATTTAAAGAACTCTTAAGAAATTGTCCACGCCAAGCTATACAGATTGGTTAATAATTCAAACTTTTTATATTGGATTAGTTGGATCTCTTAGTTCAATTATTGATGCTGCTACTGGTGGTTCATTGATGCCAAAACCATTTCATGATGCTTATGCTTTAATTGAAGAAATGACTACCAATAATTTTTAATGGCCTTTTGAGAGGGTAAATCCTAAGAAAGTAGCCAATATTCATGAAACTGATGCATTTACCATGTTAGCAAATCAAGTTGATGCAATTTCAAGGAAGTCAGACCAATTTGGAATGAATTTTTCTCAACCAATCTCCATGATTGAAGAAAATTCATTAGGCCTGATAATTTCAAAGAAGTTAGACCAATTTGGAATGAGTTTTTCTCAACCAATTTCCATGATTGAAGAGAATTCATTAGGCCAAATGGTAGATAATTTCAATGAAATTAGGCCAAATTGGAATGAATTTTTCTCAACCAATTTCCATGACTGAAGATAATTCATTAGGCCAAATGGTAGATTCTTAAGCATCATTAGAAATATTGAATGCCATAAATAACAAGCAGAATAACACATATTCAAGTTATTATAACCCAGGTTGGAAGAACCATCCCAACTTTAACTGAAATAACAACTTGACTGGTAATAATCAGCAATGAGGGAACCACCAAAGAAACCCATTGGGAAACTAGAACAACCAAGAGAATAATAATTATAGATCTACTTTTCCTCTAGGTTTTAATAGCAATACACAGTTTAAAGAGAAGAAGTTGTCTAGAGAAAAAGTGGTGTTAGAAATGGGAAATCAATTACAAAGTCAAGGAGCTACAATTAGAAATATTGAAAATCAACTTGGACAAATTGCAAATTCATTAAGTAATATGTCCCAAACATCACTTCCTAGTGTACTAAATCAAATCCAAAAGACGAGAATAAAGACCAAGTAAAAGTCATTCAACTTAGAAGCAGAAGAGAGTTGGAAGGTCGGTTTAAATAAAATTGAAGTAGAGAGAGAAAAAATGAAGAATCAAAAGAGGACGCTCCAAAAGATTCTGAGAGAACTATTTCTTCACTAAAAATTGATTTGGAAAAACCACCACCTCCATTTCCTCAAAGACTTTGTCAGTAGAAGTTGTATAAGCAATTTTCAAAATTTCTTGAAATATTTAAGAAGCCTACTATTAATATTTCATTTGCTGAAGCCTTAGAATAAATGCCGAGCTATGTGAAGTTTATGAAGGATATTCTCAATAAGAAAAGGAAGTTTGAAGATAATGAGACATTTGCACTTATTGAGAAGTGCAGCACGATAATTCAGAAGAAGCTTCCTAAAAAGCTTAAAGATCTATGTAGCTCTACATTTCTAAGTGCAATAGGAGACAGATTTTATGGAAAAGCTTTATGTGAGTTAGGTTCAAGCATTAACCTTATGCCATTATCAATATTTAAAATATTGGGATTAGGAGAAATAACTCCTAATATTGTAACTCTAAAGTTAGCAGATCATTCAATAACATACCTTAAAGAAGTTATAAAAGATATCATAATGAAAGTAGATCAATTTATCATTCCTGTTGATTTCATTGTGCTAGATATGGAGGAAGATAAAGAGAGACCTATCATTTTGGGGAGACCTTTCCTAGCCACAGGAAGAACGATGATAGATGTGCAAAAAAGTAAATTAACAATGTGCGCCAATGATCAAATTGTTACTTTTAACATTTCAAAATCAATGAAATACCCTACAAAAGGTAAAGATAATAAATGCTATAGGATGGATGTTATAAGATATCTAAGTGAATGCTATTTTAGAACTACTTATGAAGAAAAATCTGAAGAAAAAGTTTTGGAACACGAGCATGAAGAGGAATTAAATCAATGTGAAGATCTTTTTAAGGAAAATTCAAACTATGTTCGAGAAATTTTTGAAGTTTTAGCACGATAGACAAAGATAAATCATTTTGTCCATATATTGAAAACCCTCCGGAACTAGAGTTAAAGTTACTTTCTGATCGTTTAAAATATGTGTTTTTAGGAGATTCCTCTACTTTACAAGTTATAATTTCCTTAAATTTAACAATGGAAGAAGAACAAAGGTTGATGAAAATTTTGAAAAATTTTAAGAAAGCCTTTAGATAGACAATTGCTGATATTAATAGAATAAGTCCTTCAATTTGTATGCATAGAATTCATATGAAAGAGAACTGCAAACCCAGAGCTGATCTGTAAAGGAGATTGAATCCAGTTATGAAATAATTTATAAAGAAAGAAATTTTGAAGTGGTTAGATGTTGGAATTATCTACTCTATTTCAAATAGTGCATGGGTTAGTCCAATTCATTGTGTTCCTAAGAAAGGAGGAGTAACTGTAACTGTAAATGAGCATAATAAGTTAATACCTACTAGACAAGTTACAGGGTGGTGAATATGCATTAATTATAGAAAATTAAATCATGCTATTATGAAAGATCATTTTCCATTACCCTTTCTAGATCAAATGCTGGATAGACTAGCAGGGCATAAATACTTTTATTTTCTGAATGGTTATACTGGTTATCACCAAATTCAAATATCTCATGAGGATCAAAAGAAAACAACATTTATCAGTCCTTATGTTACTTTTTCTTTTAGAAGAACGCCCTTTGGTTTATGTAATGCCCCTGCTACATTTCAAAGATGTATGATAGCATTTTTTTGTGATTTAATTGAAAAAGGGATTGAAGTTTTCATGAATGACTTTTCAGAGTTTGGAACTTCATTTGACTTATGTAGAACATTTATCCAAAGTTCTTGAGCGCTGTAAAGAAATAAATTTAGTCCTTACCTGGGAAAAATGCCAATTTATGGTAGCAGGAGGAATTGTATTAGGACATCAAATATAAGAAAATGGTATGGAAGTAGCTCCATCTAAAATTTAAGCGATTGCTAATTTACCTTATTCAATAAATGTAAGGGAAATTAGGAGTTTTTTAGGACATGCTGGATTCTACAGGCAATATATTAAAGACTTTTTAAAGATTGCTAAGTCTTTATGCCATTTACTAGAGAAAGATGAAATTTTTAATTTTGATGAGGAATGGCTAAAATCTTTTAATTATTAAAATAAAAACTAATCACTGCACCAATTATAGTTTCACCAAACCGGAAAACCTTTTGAATTAATGTGTGATGCTAGTGATTATGCTATTAGAGCTGTTTTAGGACAAAGATATGATGAAATTTTTAAAGTTACTTACTATGCTAGTAAAACTCTTAGTAAAACTCAAATTAATTATACAACAACTGAAAAAGAGTTATTAGTAAAAGTATATGTTTTGGATAAATTAAGATTTGGAACTCATTGTGTAGTGCATACAGATCATTCTACTAATAAGTATTTAATGAAAAAAAAGGATGCTAAACCTAAACTTATAAGTTGGATTCTTCTTTTGCAAGAATTTGATTTAGTAATAATTGATTGAAAGGGGATTGAAAATTAAATTATTGATCATTTATCTAGGCTTGAATTAGAAAAACCACTCTATTTTGAAAATGAACATAATGAACATTTTTCATATTAAAAAATGTTCACTATTAATGAGTGGTGTGTTACGTGGTATGCCAACATTGTAAACTTTATTTTTAGTTATATTATTCTCTATGGAATGGCACACCAACAGAATAAGAAATTTATTTCTAAAGCTAAGACTTATTTTTGGGATGACCCATTTTTATATAAATTAGGAAAGGATCTGATCATTTGAAGATGTGTACCATTAGAAGAAATTTATGAGATTATCCAAAAATGTCATAGTTCTGATTTTTGGGGATATTTTTGTGTTGATAAAATATCATACAAAATTTTAAAATTTGGATTTTATTGGCCTACAATTTTTAGAGATGTTAATCCTTATATCAAAACTTGTGATAGATGTCAAAGTGTAAGAAATAGTTCTAGAAGAAATGAGATGCCCCTCAACTATATGCTAGAAGTTGAAATATTTGATGTTTGGGTATATTTCATGGGACCATTTATACCATTTTTTGAAAATTTATATATTTTGTTACCAGTATACTATATATTCAAATGGATAGAAGTTGTTGCTTTACCTCGATGTGATGTTCAAAGTGCTGCAAAATTTTTTAAAACAAATATATTTTGTAGATTTGGGATGCCAAGAGTTATCATTACTGATGAGGAAAGTCTTTTTAGAAATGCCATAATGGAGTAATTATTAAAGAAATATCATATAAATCATAGGATTGCCACTACTTATTATCCTCAGACAAGTGGTTTGGCTGAACTATCCAATCGTGAAANTTTTTAGAAATGTCATAATGGAGAAATTATTAAAGAAATATAATATAAATCATAGGATTGCCACTACTTATTATCCTCAGACAAGTGGTTTGGCTGAACTATCCAATCGTGAAATTAAAAGAATTATGGAAAAATTTGTGAATCGAACAAAAATGAATTGGTCAGTCAAACTTGATTATGCTTTGTGACTGCATACAGAACTCCTATAGGAATGTCCCCATACAGGCTAATATTTGGAAAAGCTTGTCACTTACCAGTNGGCATATAGGACTGCATACAGAACTCCTATAGGAATGTCCCCATACAGGCTAATATTTGGAAAAGCTTGTCACTTACCAGTTGAACTTGAGCATAAAGCCTATTGGGCGATTAAAGAATTCAATTATAATTTGAAAGATGCTGGTGAGAAAGATTGTTACAATTAAATGAGCTTGAAGAGATAAGGAATGAATCTCATGAAAGTGCCAAAATTTATAAAGAAAAGATAAAGATGTGGCATGATTGAAGGATTCTTACTAAAACTTTTCAGTCATGACAACAAGTTTTGCTATATAATGCAAGGTTAAGATTATTTCCAAGCAAACATAAGTCCAGGTGGATGACCCATTTGTTGTGATAAAATTTTATCCTTATGGAACTATGTATATTAAAGATTCTAAGTGTGAGAAAATATTTAAAGTTAATGGACATCGATTGAAACCTTATTTTATAGGGAATTTCACCCCAGATCATTTCNGTTCAATTATAATTTGAAAGATGCTGGTGAGAAAGATTGTTACAATTAAATGAGCTTGAAGAGATAAGGAATGAATCTCATGAAAGTGCCAAAATTTATAAAGAAAAGATAAAGATGTGGCATGATTGAAGGATTCTTACTAAAACTTTTCAGTCATGACAACAAGTTTTGCTATATAATGCAAGGTTAAGATTATTTCCAAGCAAACATAAGTCCAGGTGGATGACCCATTTGTTGTGATAAAATTTTATCCTTATGGAACTATGTATATTAAAGATTCTAAGTGTGAGAAAATATTTAAAGTTAATGGACATCGATTGAAACCTTATTTTATAGGGAATTTCACCCCAGATCATTTCTAGCCCTAAATTCTAAGAGAGAGATAGATTTTAAGTTGATGTCTTCATGGGAGATGTATTTGAAGAAGAAGGAGGAGACCATGAGGAAGAAATTCATTAGTTAAAGTGCACAAAAGATGTATAATTGTTTCTTAGCAATTAGTATTGAAGGGACATGAGAGAAGATCAACAAAATTGAAAATACCATGTATGTACTAGAGACTAAGGTATTGGAGATTCATGCACATCTTGAGCATATTGGATAGCAATTGAAAATGTAATTTAATCATACAATTTATATAGAGGAAGCAGATAAGGTGATGTTTCTTAAGCAAAAGTGGATTGAAGGAGATTGCATCAGAGCACATCACCATCGTCCGTTTTATCAACTATAATCCAGTTGCCCGAGTAGAGGCTAATGAAAGATCTGAATTTTTTCTTTCTAATGAAGAATGGAATCAAGTTCTATGTTTAAAGTTAATTTTTTGTGTGTTTAAATTCGTTGTATTTAAGTGTTTTAGTGTTTAGGAATTGCTTTTAGTGTTTGTATTACTTAGGTGTTTAATTGTGAAAAATTGTTAAGTGTTCGTATTTAAGAAAATTTTCTCATTCAAGACAATTTGGCATGAGAACTTAGTGTTTAAATGTATTTTTACTCGTTTTTGTATTAATATAAGTTTGTTCGTGTGAAATTTTGTGTTGTTTTAGCCTCAATTTGAAATAGTTATTAAAGAGAATTTTGAGATAATGGAGAATTACACGAAGTTGAAAATAGTCATTTAAGTTCTATGAGACCATTTAGAAGTGGTTTACATAGGCAAATAGTGCATTTTACTTTAATTTGAAAATTTTTTAAAATTGTGCATTGGCATCTAAGCTCCACATCTTGTGCTTAAGCGCGAGCAAACACGAGAGGCAGGCGCTTAAGCACCATTTACACGCATTTAAGCGCCGGTTAACGAAAATCAGTTCGCGAACAGTGAAAAGTAAATTTTTGAGCCAAAAATTACCATTTTTACGCTTCCCGCCATCTTCAACCTCTCAAAGACGCGATTTTGGAGAGCTAGGGTACACCATCAAGTGGAGACTTTTTGGTGAATCAAGAAAAATTTGCTAGATTTTGATTTCTTAAGTTAAGAGCTTTACTTCTATGTATAAATTTTGGATTTTTACCATGTATTTTGAGCACATTTGGAGAAATTTGAAAATTCACTATTCATGGTGAAAAATGAGAAAAAACATCTATGGAAATTGTGTGGGAAGTTTAGCTTGTGCTTTTGGAAGTTTAGTTTAGTGATTAAAACTTGATTTTTGAAGTTATTGTTGGAATTTATCAAATTTGTAGAATGGCACCAAGAATGAAGAGGAGCAAAGGCAAAAGCTCAAGATTGGTATAGTGATGCGTTGCAATCACACAAACTAATTCAAGAGTGATGTTTTAGAAATCCCGGTGGAGACGTTGAAGATATAATTGTTCGCCGACTGTGGGAATAATTCTGTTGTTTCTCTATTGTGGCAGTTATATCTATTGTGAGGGAGTTCTATGCAAACCTCCCTGAAGGTGAAGATAATTGAGTTATGGTTCTAGGAAAGTGGGTACCTTTTTTGCCAGAGGTAATCAACTTGTTTTACCATTTATCATCGGATCAAAAGGGGCTTACATTATGTTTTTATGCAAATTTTAGTCCTACCAAAGCTGAGTTATACGAGATTATTTTGTGCTTGACTATTGGGAGAGGACTTTGGAAGATTACCAATGAGAGGAGAGTCAACTTCCCAACTTCAAAGTTATGTGCACCTTCAAAGGTCTGGCATAATTTCATTTGTTCTCGTCTGCTTCTGACCAATCATCTAAGTCAAGTGACCAGAGAAAGAGCGACGTTGAACTATTGTATCAAGAGGGAAAGCTCATCAACATTGGGGCTTTGATCTGTAAGACTATCCTCAGTTCTGCTACAGCTGTTACAACTGTAGGTCTGGGATTTTCTTCGTTGATCTTTTCTTTGTGTGAGCAAGCTGGAGTTAAATATGATAACTGAGATGAAGTATTATTACCTCTAAAGCCCATCACTAAGGTGAATGTGAAGACTTATTCTGAGCATTCAATTTTTGGTTGGAGAGGAGGATTTTCTTGGAGCTATGGAATGGAGACGTCTGCTGCTTCTACCTTTGCTGCTTCTACATCTAGACCATCTACCTCACGTTCTTCTACATCTTGAGGTGAGTTTACTGAGACCTAAGATCAATTATTATAGAGGATGATGGATAATATTATTTTTACCACTAATAAGATACAAAGATTATAGCGTTTTGCAGATCATACTGATAGGTATAATAGGAGAAAAAGTGATTATGAAGAGAAATTTCACTCATCTATGAAGAGCCTCATTAGGGGTAACTAAGGAGTATAATTTTCTCCATATCCTAGATACCCTTATTATGTGCCTGCAAAATTTTGGGATAGCGGTGATTCAGAGGATGAAGAGTAGAGCTGAGAGATTTATTTTATGATTGTAATATGATGTGAACTATGTGGTTTGGGCTTGCTACATTTGCATCTGTGTGTTGGTTTGAACTATGTGATATGGTTTGTACTTTTATGTTTAAGTGAGAATTGTGATGTGATGTATTTTCATTTTTTGGACTTGAGACATGTATGTATGTTTACTTGTTTAGATATTCTGATGTGTGACACTTTTATTTTTAATTGTATTATAATGTTTGTGTTAGTTAGTAGTTTGTTTTAAAATTCTAAGGTAGTAACTGTTGTGAGTTTTGTGATTTAGTTAATTTAGAACTTAACTTAATTCTATATCTGTTGTAAAGTTGAAAATCTTGCTAACTTAGGTCTTNGAGAGCAATTGCAAATTGTTGGTAGTCATCTCTTCGATTACAGAATAAGCCTCATCAAAATGTTTTGACATTAAAGAACCACCAGCCACAACATCTATAATTAATCTAAGTGATCCCATTAATCCATTGTAAAAAATTTGAATTATCAACCAATCTGGTAACGAATGATGTGGGCACTTCCTAAGAAGATCTTTAAATTCTCACAAGCTTCATATTTGACTCTCCATCAATCTGACAAAATGATGTTATGTCATTTCTACGTTTAGCAGTTTTGGATGGAGGGAAATATTTGGATAGAAATTTCAGTGAAAGTTCTCCTCAAGTTCTAGTAGATTGAGATGCTAACGAATTTAACCACATCTTAGCCTTATCCTTGTGAAAAAGGAAAAAATCTAAGTCTAACAGCATCGTCCGAAACTCTGTCATATTTAAAAGGTTGCACAAAGTTCTAAGAAACTAGTGAGGTGTAAATTAGGATCTTCATTTGGTGTACCTCCAAATTGATTATTTTGTATCATTTAGATAATAGTAGGTTTTAGCTCAAATGAATTAGTAGCTATATCAGGATTTTGGATAGATAAGTGAATTTCTTCTGCTGTAGGATTTGGATAATCTCATAGAGGTTTAGGTTGATATTCATTTTCTATTCCTTGATTGTTCACATTATTTTCCATTGTGTCAGGATTTCTAGGTTCTTTTCTTAGTTTTTTAATTCTCCTAACAGTGCGTTCTAATTTTGAAGCATAGGGTATAAGATTTTCAGGTCCAAATTTACGCATACAATTGAAATCAGTATATAGAAAAACAATTAACTAAATATGAAAATAAGTTGTAATTCAAGTAAAAGTTTTTAATAGTCCTAATTTGTCTATTACTCTAACTATGTTTTTTTAAAATCTAATTTTTACTCCCCGACAACGGCGCCAAAAACTTGACAGCGACTTTATATATGCTTAAAAATATAAGAATTTGATACTGTTGCTAGAATATTTAAATCCCCGACAATGGCGCCAAAAACTTGACAGCGGTTATAGATTTCATAAATATGTGTATAAAATATTCAATAATTACAAAGTCACACTAATCAACGTAAGTATTCGTATCGCTCAAGTAATACAGGGCTCTAATAGAGTCCTGAATATCGATCCCACATGGAGTAATATTAACGACTACAAACTAAGATTTAAAAAATCAATACTTAATCACAACAATATAGTTCAAATTGCATCTTTGTCACTAATAGGCAATTGAAATAAAAATGTAATTTTAATAAAATCTTAATTAACTAATTCTACTAATAAAGTTTCTAATGTGAAGTTCAATATATAAGAAAACATCATTCTCCATTGTTAAGATGTTTAAGTGAATGGATAAATTGAATTAGTTCAAATTGTATTGTGTCAAATAGGAGCATACCTATTCTTTACCCTTTGGAACAGGCATAACTAATCCTATGCTTGGTTACTGAATCTGCGGATAGGCTGGGAGGATACATGCTTTCACTTCGAAGCTCCCACTTCGGAGCTCCCACATTCCCCTCGCCTGAGGGCTAAGATCTACACTTTAGCACCCAAACAATAGGACCGAATTGAGAATTTTAACCTGTCACTCTAAAATCTCCAATTCTACGCCCGATAATTTTTATTTGCTTATTTATGTGCACCCAAATTTCAAGGACTTTGACCTCCCTAAATCTTGAATGTAATATTCACTTTAGTTGTAAAACTCAACATATTTTAACAAATCAATTGGCCAGATTGAAAGTAAATTAAGATTGAAGTGAAAAGATCATCACAACTTCTTTAACATTCTCATGGCACAACCAATTCAAATCACCATTTCACAAAATCTCAAGACAAGGAGAAAGATAGAGAAAATTACTCAGAACTCAGGGAGAAGATACGACAAAACTTAGAATTTATATATATAAGCAAAATCATATAAACTTCAATAATTAAATACAACTTATCTCTAATTCCTCCCTAAGCAAACTCCTCTAAATTCCTCTGAATCTCTTCCTTTCTTTACAGCACACAGAATTCTCCTTCAAACACTTTCCTTCCACTCTTACAATCTCTCGAAGAATTCCTCACTATACTAACCACTCTCTACACTCTAATGGGCACCACAAACAACAAAGACTCTGCGGACAACCCCGTGCACACCACCTTTTTGGCCTCCAAATTGTTTCCTTTAAGGTTGTAGAAGAGTTTTTAAGAGTTGCCCAAGCGTTCCTTAAAAAACCGTTCACATTCAATGCATCTATTGAGAGAACTGACGTGCTCGCCGTCGGCGGCCTCAACGACGCCGTCAACGGCCTTTTAGAATATTTAATTCTGGACTCTAAAAAAAACTCGTCGTCGGTGGTATCGAGCTCGCCATCGGCGCCCAAGATCAAATCTCCATATTTTGGTTATTTTTTCTCCAAATTTGCTCCTTTTTACATCTTTTTGCTCCAAAGACCATAATTCAACATAACTGTAACAAAACATCAAAAATACCTTTCTTTAAAGTACAATATCATCAAAATCAGTGTAAAATAGATATAAAAATCTCAACATATTTTTCTTTAGTCAAGTGCCTCTTCAAAACTCCATATAATCTCCCTAAATTCTTCTAGAAAGTCCCTTTTCTCATTTCTAACGAATTCCCCAAGAGATGCACGAAGCACCGCTTAAAAAATCGTTCAAATCCGACGTATATTCTAAAAGATATGTTGAATATCGTCACCGGCACTTAAACACCATTTTTGGGGTGCTCTCTGTTTGGTGATGCTTAAGCACCATTTTGGGAGCTTAAGTGCCGAGCAAAGGCACTTAAGTGTCCGGTTTAGGTCCCCTTGGCTCTGGTGTGCCCCGATTCGACCTGATTTTCTCCGGTTTGCTCCGTTTTGGTCCATTTTTGTTCCTTTTACTCCAATCACTCCAAATTCTTCAATTTGATGTACCTACAACCCAAAACATAAGAAAACATACCTTTAAAGTGCAATATCATTATAAAATGAAGCATGAGAAATAGTACATATTTAGGCGTACAAGCTACTGCTTACCACTCACTGAGTAGCGGATTAGCTGAGGTGTATAATGAACAAATCAGAAGGAACTAAAAGAAAATAATAAACCCGAATAGAAAAGATTGGTCCCTTAGGTTTGATGAAGCATTGTAGGCCCATAGAACCACTTTTAAGACCTTCATAGGTTTTTCACCCAATAAGATGATTTTTGGGAAAACTTGCCACTTGCCTGTAAAATTGGAACACAGTGCTTGTTGGGCAATAAATAAATTTAATTATAATTTGAAGGATGTGACTAAGAAAAATTACTATAATTGAATGATCTAAGGAAATTAGACAGGAGGAATATGTGAATGTCAAGATCTATAAAGAAAAGATGAGGAAGTAGTATAATTAGAAGCTGATTAGAAAGGAATTTCAATCTGGACAGAAGGTTCCATTGTACAATTCTCGATTATAATTATTTCCCCAAAAAAGGAAGTTCAGGTAATCAGGAACATTTACTATAGTAAAAGTATAACCATTTTAAGTTGTAGTCATTCAGGACATGAAAACCAACAATCTTTTCAAGGTTAATGGCCAAAGGTTCAAGTTGTGTGTTGGAGGAGATAAGAAAGGTTCCAAGGAAATCTTGATGTTGGAGTCATCTTGATAGTAGATCTGATATCATATGGCTGAGGATGTTAAATAAAGCGCTATCTTGGGAGGCAACTCAAACATTATCTTAAGATTCCAGTTGTTTTTGCTTGTGTGTTTAGTGGATTTGGATATCTGATAAGTAGTCGATCTCTACCGGTGGGGTGGGAAAGATGAAAAACCAAGTTTAGTATATAGGAGGCCCGACGCACCCGTGTCGTAAACCATGCGTAGTTCTGTCAAACTGCCTTAGTACGGTGCCATCGTGTTGTACAATGGGCTCCCACGTGCCACCATAGTGCACCCACATTGCGTCATCCATGCACCTGCATTGCCCATTTTGGTTGCAAGATTACCATGGGATAAAACACACAGAAATATAGCGCCCACGCTTGATCCCGTGATCTCGTGCCTGGAAATAAGTGCACCCGCACCCGTCTACATACCCATGCGCTCTAGACAACCCATTACACCCACACTCTTAATGCAACACATCTGTGCTTGCTCCTTTTGCTTAGGTGCACCTTCTCCCTGATCGCGACACCCCCATGACCTAATCTCGGCGCACCCATGCCCTGATCGCAGCGCACCCGTGCCCTGATCGAGGCACGCCTGGGCCCTAATCTTGGTGCACCCGCGTCAGACCCTTTATAACAGCTAATGTGGGAATGGTTCTACATTATTCCCAGCTCGCCTCATTTCGTTGAAAATCACCGCAGCGTCATTGCTACAGTTGGAAGTCGCTTCTAACCACTGCAAAAAGCGGCTTAAAGTTCGGATCCGCTGTCCTTAGCTACGGTGAGAAAAGATCTACGTATTTGGGTGTTTTTCTACTCTGCAATGTGATTTTTCTTCCTACATTGGTTTCAAGGCCATCGCCCCAAAAAACCCAAGGTAAAAAAAATGGTAGTTCCTTCAATGCCAAAAGATTTGTGATTGGTTCCTCCGGAGGATGCAGGTGGTGCAATTGACCAAGAGTCGCTTCCCAGACCCCTCTTTGACTAGCATTGATCTAATTGCCTCAGCACCGACACCCAAATAAAAAGAGAGTTCTTCGTTCGGTTTCGGGCTTTAAAGAAGTTCTGGTGACGTCGATGAGTCTTTCACTTTGAATTGCTTGTTGACACTCAACTGACCATTCAAAATTTTCGACTTTCTAGAAGATTCTGAAGAGTGTTGCACATTTGTTACCCAATCAAGAGAAGAGGTGTTTTGTAGAGGCAACATTTTAACCAGGGCTTGGACTTTTTTGGGTTTGTCTTTGATGCTTTCGGGCATTAGAAGATAACCCATAAATTTGTCAGTTGAAATGTTTTTTTTAGCCTTTTTGTCGTTTTGTCATCTCGCTCTTAACTAAAATATCATCCACATAAATTTTAATATTATTCTCCTTTTAATTCAAAAAAATTATATCCATTAAATGCTGATAAATTGCCCTAATATTTTTAATCCCAAAAACATTAATGAATGAATTTCCATAAATTAATTGTTTTGTTAATATAATTGTAAAATACACGCAGAAGTTTCTATGGTTAGTCCAAGGAATTAATGATTCTTTGCAAATGGTTAGACACTTAGGCTTCAAGATTCAGACTCGAAAGTAATTGAGCAGCTGGCAAATACGCTGCCATATTTATTGAAGAGCATTAATTGCCGGCATTAACTCGCGTGCTAAAAAGAAAGATGCGTAGTGCATATTCCACATTCTGTTTGTCCGCGTCCAGCGT